>SZWC01014486.1:0-12500 GCA_023375785.1 Penium margaritaceum
TCTCTCTCTCTCTCTCTCTCTCTCTCTCTCTCTCTCTCTCTCTCTCTCTCTCTCTCTCTCTCTCTCTCTCTCTCTCTCTCTCTCCCTTTCTCTTCCACCCTTGATTTCTCTCTTCTTGCTCCCCCCTGCCTCCCAATACAATACTCTAGATTCATGCACTCACTCTTTTGTTTTTTCAACACATTATTTTCAGAATCGTTCAGGTTTTTTCTTCTATTCACAAGAAAAGCATATGCATTAGCAGCTGACCTGTACGAGTCTTTTTCTCTTAAGATTGTGATGTTTTTGTATTGAAGTTTCTGATTTACTGAACCTATGAATGCCTTTTATGTCACCCGTCCAAGACTAAGTCGCGCTCGCTTACGTTGATCTTGTGGCCAACAGGTTGTTTTGATCTGTCAAATAATGACGGCTGTCAGTATCTTACGGCAAAGGGCAGAATATGCTGTCGTCTTGCTTTTCTGATTGCCGTCGGAAGTCCGAAGAGAGACTCATTCCGTTGCTTAGACCCCCTAGTGCAAGGCATAGTGTATATGGGTCAGTGCGGCCAATTTGTATGACGAAGTGCACTTATCGCGTGTGCAATTTTTTCCTTTTTATTTAGCAATGGTTTGAGATGTTAGTTATATAGCTGGGTTTTTGGTTTGCAAGGAGTAGCACCTCACACATCATAAAAAATATTCAGCACTAGAAACACTTTTGTTGTTTCTGGCGAGTAGGAGGATATTCCTAGCAGAACAGAAAATGGAGAAAGGAAACTGTTCATCCTTATCAAAATGATGTTCTCCACGTGCTTTCAACAATATCATTAACGAAGAGTAAAGAAAGAACATCTGAACCAGCGATCTTATCAAAGAATTGTACGTCTTCATCGCAGGCAGTCTGAAAATTCACGTTGACAGAGGGTGGTATGTTGAAAATTTTCTCTTGAGAGCGAGTACATCCTTGGTTTGTATCAACATCGATGGAAACATCAAATCACCACTCCTCAACTCCTCAACTTTGTTGCCTTCTATCGCAAGAACATTCATCAACAAGAGCATAATCCAAGTGTAACTGTTCCCCAAGGAATCTGCGATCCAAAAATCTGCGGAACAAGACCTATTTTCTTATTCAAATCTCAAACCCAACAGAAAGTATGTCTGTGGTTTCTCCACGTCAATCTTGGATTGCAAACGTCCATGGTTTGCTCTTTGAAATGCAAGAATACTCCTCGCAATGCAGCTAAGGGTGCACACAGGCTATTGGGATTGCAATTTTAAAGCCGCAATTCTGGTTCTGGAACCGCAATTCCGGTTCTTGAACCGGGATCGCAATTCCGATTCCAGAATTTTAGAGCCGTCATGGAATTGCAATTCCGTGACCTGGGGTCAGGTGGGGCTGGGGACTGGAGGAGTATCGAGCTCTAAATGTAAAAATCATTGGAATAATCATGTTCAAATCTGCTTGCAGATAGAATAAGGTAAAATCTCACGCAGAGTTGACCTTAGCTGTAGCTAATGCTTGATTCCGAGCCTGCGGCTCCAACGCCAAAGCTAGTGACATGCCACGGCAACCTCAGGTATGGAACTTTAGCCACAATGATACATGGAATGAATGGGGGGGGGGGGGGAAGGGGGCAGCCGTTGACATGGCATCCAAGGACGCCACGTGAGAATACCGTGGGTTTGCTCAGTGGCAACATGCCAGGCCAACCAACAGCGAGAAACACCCAGGAGCCTGGTCAAAAATCACCCGTCAAAACTACAAGCGAGGGCTGAACCACATCATTTATTTTTCTTTCTTTTTTTTCACAAAAATGAAGTGCTTCAATAGAACCGAGTCTAGAATAGCAATTTCTCGAGGAATCGCAATTTCGGAACGGGAATCGCACATACGATTCTGATTGGGAAGAGGAACCGCAATTCCGGTTCTCAAAATCGCAATTCTGAATCGGTGTGCACCCATAAATGTAGCCAGTTTGGAATGCGACTATCACACACTGTATGGGTGTAAAGTGCACTTTCCCACTTATGTCAAGTGAACTCGCCACATGCACTACCCCCGTGAACTAGGGCTATCTCTGGACCACCTTGCGATGACTGAAGCTAAGAATCAGTTGTGTCACTGTAGGCACTGACAAACATGTTGGGGGAAAATCTCAGCACACTATCATCGGCACGTAGACGGCTGTCAAGAAAGTATGAGAAGGTGCTCCGAGCAATCAACTGAGCGGTTCCAACATACGGACCAGATAGCCAAAAAATGGGATTCACAACTTAAGTTTAACTATTATTACGCCAACAACACACACCAAAAAAAAAAAAAATCTGACATCTCTACGTCTTAGAGCTGATCATAGCTTTAAGGGGCCACAAAAACGGGATAAAACATACTTCACGCTCCTCGACATCTATTTCATCAGTATTCATACATCATTTCATTTTTGTAACAAGTAGACTTTTTGACCACACAATGATTGTCCCTAAAAATGAGACATAAACACACACTATTAGAAGATGTTGAAGATTTGCCCCATTACATGCCTTCATGCAACACCGGGAGGAGTCGGCGAGGCGCCAGAGAGAGGAAAATCCTCGGAGATGGATCTAGCGGCTCAAGAATTACTCAGATCCTAACATGGAGGATTGCCCCTAAAATTTGACAAGTCATTGAATCCGGTGTAAGTTTTTTTACCGGAATCGGACAAGTAATGAGGGGGATATGAGCTTCCAAGATTGGGGTGTCTGAGGCGACCCTGGGAGCCAGGCGCGACTCGACTTCCGGTGAATAATCGACCGGACCGAGTAACAAATGTCCATCTGCAGATTTTGTTCCAGAAAGGCTGCCGAGGCTTCCGGTGAAAAAACTGTCGGATGTCAGTAGTGCAGTTTGTTATCCAGGGGCTAAGGCAAACTTCTGATTGCAGGTCCAACCGAACAGGTTTCCACCCACATCAATCCACATCACCAAACTCGATGATCAACTCATTGAAAAAGACCCCAAAGGCGCGAGGGGCACTGCCACTACATGTAGGCACATCTGTGCCTCTGAAATGGCATATTGATGGGTCCTTGATATGTCAGGGTGCCTCGGCGGGCAACATGGTGTTCGTCGCCGGCTGGATTGGGGTTCCGTGCTTTGGCTCACATAGCGGGAGTTACGGTGATCTAAATCACACATGGTTTGGTGCGTTGGAGAGATCATGACTATCCCTACAAGAATTCATGTCCATGTTAAAAAACTAACACGGAATTGTGTTATTCCCTTCCCAAAAGTGACTATCTCACAATTTTGTTCCACTCCCACAAACATAGCGTGAAGCAACCAGAAAGCTCTGTCTTAGACTCAGAGTCCGCACACAAAAGCAGCCATGAATACATTGAAGACCAGTCAGGCCACGTTGGAATTGCCCCTACCCGGTGGCAGGTTTTCTTAATAAGGGTTGTGGGCCCACGGCCCTGACCAGTCTACAAATTGCTCAAGACTTTTGTGGTGGACGGGATTGTCGTCGGGGACGACGTTGCCATCAAACTCTGAGGTCCCGGAGTGGAAGACTGCAGGAATGGTGCAGAAGGAGACGCAGCCAATCCAGAAGTATGCGGGTGGCTCTAGCTGAGGGCTATGGAGGTGGCACTTTAAGCTGCACCTCGTGCATAAGGGGATGCTGGAGGTCATGAAGGGAACAGAAGTCCTCAACAAAGCGACGGCGATGGAAGCGCAAAAGGAGATCTTTGCAAAGAAGAACACTAAGGCATTCATGCTACTTGTGTCCAGTATGGCTGAATCGCAGTGAGGCTACTTCCAAGGCTGCAAGATGGCAGCCGAGGCTTGGCAAAAACTCTGCACCATCCATCAATCCAAGTCGTTGGCAATCAAAATCCTTGCAATGAAGCGACCTCTGAAAGTAAGAATCAAGGAGGGAGATGATGTCATCTCCGCCATGCACCAGATTGAGTTGCTCACCTCACAATGCAATGATGTGGGGTGGAAGATCGGCACGCAGTTGTAGGCGATGGCCCTCCCCATAGTTCTTCTTGACAGTTGGAGCCCTCTCATCATCATCTTGGGAGGATGGACAGAGGACAAGCTCACCTATAGCGCGATCACAGAGTACATCGGCAATGAGGTGCAGCAACGGAGCTTTGGGGAGTCTTCTTCTTCCATGTCGGCCCTCGTCACCAAAACGTGGTCGCTGAAACAGGGACAAGGGAGGTGGTGGACATGGCAGCCAAAAGAAGGGCGCCAAAAAGGGTGCATAATGTAACTGGGACAAGGAGGGCCTCTGGGCCCGTGAGTGCACCGAGGAGGCAAAGGCAAGAAGGTGCTCCTCAATGACACTCAAAACCACTAACTCAAGAAGGCCAACCGGAGTTGCCTTGACTCCGGAGCAGAGGAGCATATCCAGGTCGAGAAGGTTGGTTTCATCAACTACACAAAGTCTAGAAAATCTATCATGGTCGCGAACGACAAATTCAGGCCAGTGACTGGCCAAGGAGACGTGGACGTGGAGGTGCTGGTTGGTGGGAAATGGGTGCAGCGTGTCACCAAAGACGTGCAACACGTATCCGGCTTGGCCGACATTCTAAGTGTCAACGGCTTGACAGATAAGGGACACGATGTGCTCTTCGGGAAAATGGGGCAGTTGTGCGGAAGGAAGGTGGTGGCGAGCCCGTGCTAGAGGTTAAGTTTGAGGGGGGCCTTTACATCGTGGAGACCAAGTTGATCCTCGCTGCGACAGATTCAGCAGACTTGTAGGTACGCACCATCTATGTGGCCAAATGATAGGGAACTGATCTAGAGCTTTGACACCAACGACGGGGGAATTCCTCACCCGCATTCGTGAAGGAGATGGAAAAGCACAACTAGTATGCAGCCTCGTCATTGACGGTGCAGAAGAGACGACAGATGCAGTAAAGCACAAAAATGCAAGCCTTACATTTTGGACAAGGCGCAGTGCAAACCGTTCATGGAGAAGGTGAATCGCGCCTCAGACCTCTTGGAGGTGGTGCACAGCGCCATGTGCGGACCATTCAAGACGGCTTCAAAGAACAGGCACGTTGTTTTTTTTTTACCTTCAGAGAGGATTATAGCAGAAAACTCTACATGTACTTCATGAAGCGGAAAGGCGAGGTCCTCGACTGGCTCAAGGAGTATGTTGCTTCGGTGGAGAGGCAGACTGACCGGAAGGTCAAAGTGCTACACAAGGACAATGGCGGAGAGTACGTGGGTTCTAGCGGTTGGATGAGGAAACAGTGCACAAAATGGGAACAAACTACGCCATACTTACCTCAGTCAAATGGTGTGGCAGACCGGTCAAACCAGATGCTGCTGAACATGGTACACACCATATTGGTGGATGCACAGTTATTGCAAAGTTTTCAGCAGAAGCTATGTGTACAGTAAGCTACACCATTAATCTCACTCCTACACTGGTGCTGAAGCGAAAGAGCAGCTGGAAGACGCCGCAAGAGGTTTGGAGCGAGCGCAAGCCAAGTGTGGCACAAGTGAAAGTGTTCTAGTGCAAGGTGCATTCAACTGTGTAGAATGCAAAGCTGCGTGACATCAAGATGGAGCTCCGTGCAAAGTTGTATCTCTTCCTTGGCTGTGAGAATGCGCATAAGGCATATCAGCTCTATGACATGCGTAAGGAGGAGGTAATCTGCAGCCGAGACGTCAAGTTCGACAAGCAGCAGAGCTACATCAGCAACAACGATGAGGACGTGGTGCACTCTCCAAAGATGGAGGAGTGGTTCCAGTTCCTTAACTACAAGGAGTCAAAGAAAACCAAAGTTGAGGATGCGGCATCAAAGCACGAAGGTGCACCAGCGGTGGCAGCCAACGTGGAGGATTCTGATGCCGATCAAGCTGATGAGGAGATTCACCTGAAGGATCTAAAGGATATGGCACCAAGGGTGCCAAGGAACAAACTCTCATCGGATTGCACATTGGGCATTGCTGATAAATCCACTGGACGCGCCAGCCGTTCAAGCAATGTTTTGCCAGAGCTGGAACAATCCTCGAAGAACGATGATTCACCGGAGCGTGCAGAGTCAGAGGGATCGCAACACAGCGACGATGTGCCACCAAAACTACCGCGCCATAGTGGGAGGCAGCAAAAAGCGGGGAAGTGCTTCAATGCAAGCACCGGTCGATGGATTGGCATGAAGCGGAATGTACTAGATGTATCAACAAAACGGACTACCGTGCGAGAGGCGCTTGCACGGCCCGAAGGGGTTCAACACGATGCAACCATCAAATCAGAGCTGGTGTCCATCACGAAAACTGATATTTGGCACTAGTTGGTGAGGAGGAACCCTCAAGGATGCCTAGCTCTCACTATTTTACGCTACCAATGTTTGGGGCAGCCAATGGACACCAATGGTGAAGAGTGTGGAGCACAAGGATCATGGATGTGAGTGGGCAGAACACGTTGCATTCAGTAAAACTGAATCAAAACAAGTTTTGATTTCTTTTCATAGTGATATTACATTTGATCCTTACAGCTTGTGATCAAAGCTTTCCAAAGCATCCAAGCACGCCCAAATCGGAGTAGTAGAGCTCCTGCTACGGCCGTCAAAGTAACCCTTGGTGGAGCCGCCCTCCTTGCCTTGCTCGCTAGGCCACGGGAGGCGCTTCGATGATGTCTTCGCCGGAGCGCCTTTCCTCGCCCAGAATACAAGGAGATTTTCATTCTGGTCAAGGAGGTCGTTATAGTAACCTCGTTCATACCCCAGGTGAATTCGGAGCCCATTCGAGATGAACTCAGATCACTGGCGATGGATTATCCCGCCACCCATGGCAGGTACCAAATTCCACCCGCCCAATACCTGATTTACGGGCTAGGCTAACTTTCTGAATACTCACTCAAATTGAGCGATTCATAGCTCGATCCTGCATGGAAAATTCCAAGGAATCCAAATCTAAAGTCAGATCATTTTTTACCACTCCTCAGAGATCGAACCAGGGAGTATGATCAACGGCACTCATGGCAAGAGGCACACCTTGTCAACAATCTCCCCCTTGCACCGCAGCCTTGATTCCCTGTCCTAGGAACCTGTATCATTTTAAACTTCACAGCGCAGACCGAGCTCCATGCAGCTTGCTTCGTGCCTGTCCTTGGGCTGTGCCTTGGCCATGGCGTCAACGAGCATGCGCTTAGTACCACAATGTAGAATAGTCGCATGTCCCTTTGCCACCAAGTCCCTCGCGTAGTGATGCCAGATCTCAATGTGCTTGGTCATCCTGTGAAGCACAGGGTTCTGGGTGAGGCTGATGGCACTCATATCGTCGACATTGAGTATTGTGGGCTTCTTTTGTGGCATCCCGATCTCCTTTAGCAGTCGCCGCAGCCACACCGCCTCCTTTGTGGCTTCCGCGAGCGCAATGTACTCCGCTTTCTGCTTGCCCATGAAACTAATACACCAACAAGCACAAACACATAGCCCCACATTGATTCTCTGTCATCCACATCACCAGCCCAGTTGGCATCCAAGTAGCCGAACAACTCAAGGGAGTTGTCACGCGCTCCCCCTCCAAACACGAGCCGCGACTGTTTTGTCGCCTTGAGATAGCGGAGGATCCGCTTCACCTCTTGCCAATGCAGCGGCCCGGGGTTAGCAACATAGCCACTCAATTGGGCCTCCACGAAGGCAAGGTCGGGCTGCGTCTCCACCATGACGCACATTATGCTCCCCAGCGTGGACTAGTACGGCATACTTGCCATCTCCTCCTCCTTGTCCTTGCTCGGCCCCATGCTCGAGCTCAGCTCACATGTGGTGGTCATGGGTGTGCCGATGGGATTGCGCTCCTCCATGTTGTAGTGGCGGAGCACCTCATTCACGTACTTTTCCTACCCCATCTCCAGCGTGCACGCCTTGCGGTCCCTCTTGATGGCGATGCCGATGTCGGTCATTTTGAACCGACCGTCCAGCTACCCCTTCAGGTTCACCAACTCCTCCATGTCTGATGACAGGAGGATAAGGTCATCCACATAAAGGACCATAATCTGGTGCAACCCCGGCTGCTTCCGCACGTACACACTCTGACACTCTGCCAACGTTGCCTTCACCGGCACACAACTCCGTTTTGCCGTTGGCCACTGTCATACGCCGCCCCGAGGCACTATAGGTGACGAATGCCGCCCGGTAACATTGCGTGTGGCGGCCTGATCCGGAGTCAATCACGGAGACTCCCGGATCTGTCAAGTCGGTGGACTCCTTTGCCCTCATTGCAAGGACGTCCTTCTTTCCAGCCTTCTCCGGCTGGTCCAAACTCCTGTTGGAGCAGTTGCGAGCGTTGTGGCCTTCTTTGCCACAATCAGAGTACTCCCCCTTCTTGTCACCTTTCTTGATGCCCTGCTTGGCACCCTTCCCCTTCTTTCCTCCCCCTCCACGTTGAGGATGGACGGCATAGGCGGAACTTGACGTTGCCCCTCTCTCTCTCCCACCACGCTGCATCCATTCATTGCGGACGTTCTCAGACACCTCCGGGTACTTCAGCTCATCGGCGGATCAGCCACGTACGACGGTGATCATGGAACTCCAACTGTCCAGCAAGGCCAGAAGGAGGATCATGGCTTGCAACTGAGGGTTGACCTTCCATCCGGTGGCTACACACTTGGCACTAAGGGACTCAATTTGCCGCAAGATCTCCATGATGTCGTCGCCTTTGTTGGCATTTGAGGGTGACGAGCCTCTTGAGGATGAAGAGCTGGTAGCAAGGTTTGTGGACTAGTAAATGGTACAGAGCTTTTTCTGGGCCTCCGCGGCCTCTGTGCATTCTTGAATCAGTGCACGTTGTGGCGGAGCTAGCACTAACATGAATCATGAAAGCGCCTTCTTGTTGCATTTCATGTACTTGTCCACTCCCTCTAGCATTGCGGTATACGGAGGGGTAGTTGCTTTACAGTTGACCAACTCAAGTACCCCTTTTCCATTGAGGTAAACCTCAAACTGCCACCTCCACAAAGGGAAGCCGTTTCCGTCGAACTTGGAGACGGCGCCGATGTGCTCTTGCTTGGTCGTTGCCATGGGGCGCGGCGGTACTGTGAAAGCTGAAGAGCTAGGTTCCTTTTACGCACGTGGGCCCATAACCCTTTGTTGAAACTAGTTGGTGTGGAGGAACCCTCAAGGATGCCTAGCTCTGACTTACGCTACCAATGTTTGGGGCAGCTAATGGACACCAATGGTGAAGAGTGTGGAGCACAAGGATCACGGATGTGAGGGGACAGAACACGTAAAACTCAGTATAAATGAATTCAAAACAAATTTTCATTCCTTATAATAATGATTTTTTATTAGATCCTTATAGCTTGTGATCTAACCTTTCCAACGCATCCAAGCATGCCCAAATTGGAGCAGTAGAGCTCTTGCTACGGCCGTTGAAGTAACCCTTAGTGGAGCCGTCCTCCTTGCCTTGCTCGCTAGGCAACGGGAGGCGCTTCGACGATGTCTTTGTCGGAGCGCCTTTCCTCGCCCAGAAGTCAATGAGATGTTCATCCTGGTCAAGGAGGTCTTTACATTTACCTTATTCATCTCCTCGGTGCATGTGGAGCCCATTGGAGACAAACTCGGATCACTGGCGGTGGATTATCCCGCCATCCATGGCGGGTACAAGATTCCACCCGCCCAACACCCGATTTTTGGACTAGGCTAAATTTCTGAATACTTACTCAAATCCAGCGATTCAAAGCTCGATCCTGCATGGCAAGTTCCAAGAAATCAAAGTATTAGGTTCGATCAGGTGTTCAACCACTTCTCATTGATCGAACCAAGGGCTATGATCAACGGCACTCATGGCAAGGGGCGCATGATATCAACAATGACACATGGGAGCTTGTTGACAAGGCAAAACATGCCAAGGTCATCAGCTCAAAGCGAGTCTTTAAGCCCATGTTTACAAAGGAAGGTGTGATTGAAAAATACAAGGCACGGCTGGAGGCGAAGGGATACGCACAGCGTAAGGGTGAGCACTGCGATGAGACGTTTGCTCCAATCGCAAAGTTCACAAGCATCCTGGTGATCCTTGCGGTGGCGGCCGCGAAAGACATGGAACTCCACCAAATGGATGTAAAGACGGTCTTCATCAAATATTTCAAATAGTTCTACATGGAGGTGCCAGAGGGGGATGGAGATGCCAGAGGGCAAGGTGTGCAAACTGCTGAAGCCCTTGTATGGGCTAAGATAAGCGCCTAGATGTTCGTACCAAGAGATGGACAGCTTCATGGCACAACTCAGCTTGATGCGCTGTGAGTCGGATCATAGCGTGTACTTGTGGCACGACAAATATCTCCATTAGATTGTTGTTCTCTACATGGATGGCCTGTTTTGGTTCTCGACGGATTACCCGAGCCTACAACAGCTGAAGGAGCAATTGAGCAGTAATCTTTAGATAGTGAACATAGGGGAGCTAGAGTACTATCTTGGGGTGAGCATCATGTGGAACCGGAGGGCGCGCACGCTTTAGCTAGGGCAGGCCAAATACGTTGCCAAGGTGCTAAAGTGGTATGGCATTTAGGACTGCAAATGAATTGGCATTCCGGTCTCCACGACCTGTGAACTGAGTCCGGTAATGGCGCCGCCAACAAAAGAAGACCGGGAGGATATAGTAGGGATGTCCAACCAATTGGCAATGGACAGCCTCATGTACGCCATGGTGGCAACTCGACCAGACTTGGCCTACGTAGATGGCCAATTGAGGAGGTACGTGGCCAATTCAGGGCCATTACACTTGCAGGCGGTCAAGCGCATCCTCTGCTACCTGCAGGCAACAAGGCATGGACGGTTGAGGTTTGACGGCAAGGGGCAGGCGGATCCCTTGCGTCTAGTGTGCTATACGAATGTAGACTACGCTGGCAATGTAAACAAGTTGAATTCCACATCCAGCTACATGTTCTTTCTTGTTGGTGAAGTGGCTTCGTGGTACAGCAAGAAGCAGGACTGTGCCGCCACCTCTACAATGGAAGCATAGTACGTTGCGCTGGCGAAGGCGGTCAAGGAGGCAATGTGGCTTCGCAGGTTGCTAGGGGAGCTAGGCATGCCGCAGCGGGAGCCTACAGTGGTGCAAGAGGACAACACCGGCTCTATCTTACTAGCAAACAACCCGACGCAGTACAGGAGGATGAAGCACATCAACGCACGTTATCATTACGCATGGGACATGGTTGAAAAGGGACAAGTAGTGTTGCAGCAGTATTGCACGCACAACATGCTTGCAGATTTCTTGACCAAAGTGCAACCCATGAACCGGCACACAATGAGTGTGGCCAGGCTTGGAATGACCAGCTAAGATGGGCTCGAAGATTCAGCGGAAGATGGGTGATAGCAAGCAGGAGCAGCGGGCATGGCAGGTGCAAGGGGGAGGGTGTTGAAGATTTTCCCCTCTGTATGGCCAACTGTGGCACTGGGAGGCTCTGGTGAGCCTCCAAAGAGAGGAAAATCCTCGCAGTTGGATCTTGTGGCTTGAGGATTAGTTGGATCCTTAAATTGAGGATTGTTCCTGAAAGCTGAAGAGTTGTTGAATCTAGTGGAAGTTGTTTCACCGGAATCGGGCAAGCAACAAGGGAGATATGAGCATCCATAATTGGGATGTGCATGGCGGCTCTTGGAGCCGTGCGCAACTTGACTTGCGGTGAATAATCGACCGGACTGATTAATAACTGTCCATCTGGAGATTTTGCTCTGGAATGGCTGCTGAGGCGTCCGGTGAATGATCAGCCGGATGTCAGCCTTGCAGTTTGTCACTAAGGGACTTAGTCAAAATTCTGACTACAGGTCCGACCAAACAGGTTTTGACTCACATCAATCCCCATCACCATACTTGATGATGAAATCATCCAAACAGACCCTTAAGGCGCAAGGGATGCGGCCACTAAGTGTAGGGACATCTGCGCCTCCGGAATGGCATTTTGATGGGTCCTTGACGTGTGAGGGCGCCTCTGCGGGCAACATAGTGCTTGCCGCCGACCGAGCGGCTGGATTGCGGTGCCGCAATTCGGATGACGTAGTGGAAGCTACGATGATCCAAATTGTGTAAGTTTGGTGCATTGGAGATCTCATGAATAGCCCAAAATCATCATGTCTATGTCCAAAAACTAATGCAAAGTTACTCTATTCCCTTAGCAAAAATGAATTTCTCACATCTCCCTTCTACTCCCAGAAACATAGCGTGAGGCAACTAGAAAGCTCACGCTTAGGGTCAGAACTTGCACAAAAGTGGCTGTGAACCAAGTGAAGACCCTTCAGGGCAAGTTGGAACAGCCTTCATCCAAGGGCCGGTTTCTCATAGAAGAGGCAAAGAGATCCAATTTCACCTCATTAAGTTCCTTATAAAGAATAAGTGTATCAGTTATGTAAGAAAATTTTCAAGGTGTGATTGGACATATAAGACAAACAAGCCCAATAAAGGCGATCTTCATGTGCTTTTGTATGGTGACTAATCCAACTTGCCACATGAGCTAACCCAACGCACTGAGGTTCTTCCTAAGAAAATAATTGTTTTGCCACATAAGACAAAAAAAA
>SZWC01014486.1:14758-32035 GCA_023375785.1 Penium margaritaceum
TGTGTGTGTGTGTGTGTGTGTGTGTGTGTGGGTGTGTGTGTGTGTGTGTGTGTGTGTGTGTATGTGTGTGTTTATTTGTTTGTGTATGTGTGTATGCATTTGTGTTTTACTTGTATCTAGTTTTCAAAGGATTGAACGAAACTTTTGTTAACTACACTTGAAACATTGATGCCCTTTGGAACCTTTTTCAGCATAATGTGGATCTTTAAACTTTGTTGCAATTTTTGTGGAGCCATTCTCAGTGTGATTTCACCTTATGAACACATTCAAGGGATCTATTCAATGACTGGGGTACACTTGCTGCTGTATTTTGTTTCACTACATAGGTACAATGGGCAAGGTAATCCTGGCCTTGTTGCATTTCCCACTGAGCTCAAGGAAGAGCATCATTGAAGCATCCCACTGTCTTGTAATAACATCATTTACCGATAGAGGCTGTTTTCATTTGCCTCACCCATTTGGAATCATCATCAGTCTTTGATCATTGCTTGAATGTCAAAATCTGGAAATGCTTTAAAAAACCTTGAGTGATTTCAGCTTTGAACACCTTATCAATCCAAATTTGAGGACAGTGTGGTAGACACTATTTACTGGACAAGCCGCTTGGTTAAAGACAAAGCCTTCGCCAACTAAAATCATCCATTTCATTAGTACAATGATCTCATCTATTCTTGTTCGCGTCACAGATAACACACCTGGACTTATAGTGTGGTCAGATTTGTAAGCCTAACAACTTTTATCATTTATTCCTCAGATTTTCTCCATCCAACTTGGTGATGGTTCCATACATTTAAGTGTAAAAATCAGCTATCAGCGGCGTTTGACCATCGAACCGACATGCAAACATAGCGGACCAGCCAAATGTTAAGAAAACGTTTCCACACATTGCACAAGTTGTATGGCACCGATTGGACAGCCAAAGTATCTACGGCCGAACTCACATACAACACCACAATTTCCACCACAACTAGTAAAATTTTATTTGAAGTGCTTTGCAGGAAACTTCCCACCACACAGACAAGACCTCAAAGCCAAAGAAATATTCCCGTAGTTCACATTCACTCACAGAATTTCTCTAGTGTTTGGGAGGAAACGCAACAAACCCTCGCAAAGACGCAAGTAGCCATGAAGCAAGTAGCGAACCAACATGGAAAATGACGACATATTCAGTACTATCAATTGTATCCTACTCAGCTCCGCAAACATCAAACTTTGAGGAGAGGCCTTTGCAAAGCTCAAATCCTGATGGTTATAGCCGTTTTTGATCAAGAAAATGCAAACCCTTGTAGTCCCTCACCTACACCTGGCAATCCACCCTGTCTTCCAAATCATCAAGAAAAAGCACTACTTGAACCCGGGTAAAACTTCCCTGGCCAGGATGTCGCACCTCCGTCTCCTATTTAAGTGGATGCAGATATTGAGTACATGATTGAAGACATCCTCTGACATTGACGCCATGGAAAAATGACCAAGAATCTACTCAAGCGGTACGGTTACGACGCTGCGCACAGCATACAGGAGGCCTAATGACAACCGCCAAGATGACAATCATCTGGTAAAAGACTACAAAAGACGTTAATGGCCTATGTCTGCTTACATGCTGGGACATCGCGGCTAAAAGTAGGGGTGGTGCTACGTCCCTGACATACACAAGTCCCTATGCTTCGTGAGTGATCATTTTTTCCCTTGCATTCAGTGCCAATTGTATGTGGCCCTCAAGGTTTTCACACAGATCAGTCGCGGGTATGTTTGCCACATGCCCCAACCTCGAGTGCTATTTTCCAGAAGGATCTAACGACTTTAACCACCTTCCTGAATGGGCGATAGAGTGTCGCGAACTGTATCAATTTTTTCATGGTGTTCAGTCAACATCTCAACGTTGCTTGACTTTTGATATTCCACGCCTTGATCTTCTTGAGCCCCCCGACTTCTTAGTTGAGCTTCTTGAAGTGACCACTCATGGCGTGACCTTGCATGTGTCGCTCGACTTGAGCGCCCAGGACCCAACATATGCCTCATTGTGATTATCGTCAGTGTATATGTATGTCAAACTTTCTTGACAATTGTTATTGAAGTACAATAATTGCTTCGTAAAATTTGGGGTTCAATTGGTCCCATGCCCCTTGTTTGGAAAACATATTGATAGAACACCGCCATTTTAAAGTAAAGATCAGAGATCGATTCTCCTTGTGGGTCACAACCGCTCCTCATGGGGTCATCGCTCCCATGCAAAAATCATGGAGCAGCGATGAACTCCTTTTTGGACGTGCAAACCCCCTTGTTTGATTTAGGGCTGTTTATGTTTTATATGCAAAATATAAAAAACCTATATCAAACTATGTGTGCTTGTCGAAAAAGACAAAGTGGTTATCAATAAATCGTAGTCGAGCAAAAACACACGTTTTTTGCATAAGTGGAAATGCATGTTCTGTGTTTTTCTTCCTAACATGAACCTCCTCCCATACAAGCAAACCCTAATAAAAACACACCCCGAATCACATTCATTGTTTCAGGATTTTTGTTTTCTTGCGGGCTCTTGTTAGGCTCCATGCTAGCGGGGCCGGTAAGTTCCCTTTCGAACTATGCGGAGTCTCGAACCCCCCATACAAATCGCATGTAAATCGCCCCTTCAAACAGCCACAAACCCCTCAAAAGAGGGGTCTGTGATTGTTTGATTAGCATGCCGACGTTATCATTCCAACGAGACATGCATGCCAAAAACCATTGATGTGAAATCAACATCAGGACGACGTTTGGAGGCAAATCATGGGCATTCTGGCATTAACAAAAAAACTGCGGACAGGGGCATTTCACATGTCCACCCTATAAATTGTCCATTTTCCCATTCCTCAAATAGTCTACTGCTCTACATCTCATCCATCTGAACCACCCACGTTTCTCTTGACATGATACGCTCGACCACTTTCAAGAAGGATCAAGAGAAGTGTCGCAAATGTTATCCATGTTTCCAGCCTGTTTGGTTGACTTCTCGATGGTTCTAGATTTTCACAAAATTGTGCCTCGATATTGTGGAAGGCTGGATCAATGACATGTCCCCAGTTCTTAGTTTTAAGTGAGTCGTGCCCCAGGCTTGTACATTGATGGTTCAATGCCCCCTGCTCACCTCCAAATGATGTTTCAACACTGATTTTTCATCGATGAGGTGTGGCATGCATGCCTCATCGGACTGCTGATATCAACATGCACATCGCACAACCAAAAACCCCTCGTTTGAGGGGTTTGTTGCTGTTCGAGGAGGCGCTTTGCATGCGATTTGCATGGGGTGTCCAAGACTCACCATGCATTGCAAGGAAACCTGCTTGGCTATGCTACTTCGTGGTCCAGCAGGATCCCGCACTAAACTAAAACCCTTAAACCCCCAATGCAATTTGGGGTGTTTTATTTAAGGTTTTCATGTTCAGGGGGGGGGGGGGGGGAATTGCATGTTTTGAAAGAAAAAGAAAAAAAACAGAAAAGAAAAAACAGAAAAAGTGTTCATGCTTGATCTCAAAGCAGGTGTTTCACTTGATAGCAAACGAGTGAAGAACTCCTTTTCTGTTTTTGACAGAAAAATCCCTTGTTTGTTGTAGGTTTTATGTTTTGTGCGGGCTCTGCCTACGCAAAACATACAAAAACCTAGATCAAACTAGGGGATTTGCATGTGGAAAAAAGAAAACAAGAGTCGGGTGTTGCACGTAAAGCGTTCACATGGTTTGGGTAGTTACAATGCAAATGTTTAGCATGGTTTACTCCACGTGGCTCGGGTTGGTCCCTTGGGTTTTGACGGTGAAATCAAGATGGTCTCCAAATCGCATAAACCGTGGTTTTGACTGAGTTGGCCCAGCTTACAGCCAATTGTGTTGCACTGGTATGAGAGCGCCATTTTTTAGTCCCACTGGTTGACGCTATGGGCAGCTTACACCTAGATGGGAGGGGTCAAGGGTAGCTTGATCCACATGGCCCTGGCTGGTTCTTCAGGCCGTGAGCAATAAAACTGGACGGTTTGAGGCTTATAGACCCTCAAACACCGTGATTTTGGCCAAGTTGGCCAATGTTTCTGCAGGTTCGTCGCAAGAGGAATGAACATTACAGATTTCAGGTGAATAGGAGGAAATCTTTCTTTCCTGAATTCATTACTTGCGTCTTTACTCATGAGCACCTTGTGTCCATGCGGGTTCACGTGTTAGACTTGTCTGCTACAACAAGCAAAGGCACGAGGAAAGTGACTGATCCAGAAATCTCTTCTTTTATTGCATAGAAGCACTGGGTCTAGTTTCTAAAAAAAAGAGATTGACAAAGAAGAGCTCTTTCATTCACCACAACCACATGTAAATGGGATGGTTTGTAACCCAGGAAAGTATGTTTCATGCAGACCTAAATTGAGAGAAGCCTTCTACCAGAGGATATCCTCATCAAATGCAAAATCATAGGAAGGTTGCCTATGTAATCCAAAAGGTTTAATTTGCAGTCTCCATGTCACATTTTATCAATAAGAGAGGTGGAGAAACATTTTATATGTCCTTTTAGGATATAATGTGAATTCATGTATTTGTCCCCAAGCAATTGTGGGAATTTTAGACAATTGTTTCCTGAATTGAAATAAAAATGAAAGATTTTGTCATTATTTACGATTTTAAGGTTTTTTTCATGACTACAATTCAAATTCTTTATTATCTTTTAACATGTCATGGTCAAATCAGGTGTTTGGCTAGTCTAGCTAAGCAACTGACATGATGGGTCGGATCCAACCTGTACTTGCCCGTTTTCTCCCCGACTTGCTTTGCTTGTCTGACTCCGTGATGTCCAGTTCCTTCTTTCCAGAAAAACATGTGTTTGGAAACGGAAAAAAACAACCTTTTCTGTCCAATGTCTGGCAAGCTCTGAAGTTTGACAAGGGACGGAAAAAACAGAAACAATATTAAACTCTGAAAAATTCTCCATAGTTGAGGTTGACTAATCGCGATTCTTTCTTGCATTCAAACCTGATTATAGGAGGGTTACAACGTAATCCAAAAACAAAGATGTCATCGCTCAATATCGATTCTTGCGTGGGAGCGACGACCCCATGAAAATCAACAGCGACCCACTAGGTGAATCGCTCTTTCACGTCTGATTTGAAAAGTGGGGGTGTAACGGCTGCTCACTGTTTCACGACTGATCGTGGGACCAAAACTGGAGCCCTCAGATTAGGAGCCCAAAGAGGCCGAGTGATTGACTGCATCAGTCATTTCGGCTAAGACGTGTCGCGGCAAAATGTGCACAGTCATCATATGGCACAAAAATGCAAAACATGCATCCTAATCC
The DNA here is from genome assembly GCA_023375785.1 of Penium margaritaceum. Taxonomy (NCBI): domain Eukaryota; kingdom Viridiplantae; phylum Streptophyta; class Zygnematophyceae; order Desmidiales; family Peniaceae; genus Penium; species Penium margaritaceum. The sequence goes on from SZWC01014486.1 coordinate 20,063, forward strand.
TAATCATGCTGCATGGCACAACCACGTGGAAACAGGACCTTAGCGACCTTGAAGGGGTGGAGGAGGAGTGATGCGATGGAATCTCCATTGCGACGCTCTTCTTACACCGAATCCACACTAAAGGTATTCTCCACGCTAGGGTTGACCGGGACTCTAGTATGTAGATTATTTAACAGCCGAGGAAACCTTGAGAGGCTAGCCTTGAGTCCCCGAAACACATCGTAGCTGTTTATAGACCATTTTTTATCCTAAAAATGGCCCTTACGCTACTTTGAGCATTCCGTCAAAATGGTGTCCAAAGTGGGGGCATGGGACCAGTTGAAACCATTCTCGAATCCCTCTGAATTCTTTTCAGAGTTTCTCGAAGCAATCACTCCCGATGCAACGACGCACACGTCGCTCGACTCCCGCGTCCAAGTCTGAACATATGCCTCATTATGTTTCTTGCTCTTGCATGTATGAACTCGGCATGGTGGACAATTTTCATCGAAGTACACTTACTGCTAAATCCAAAGTCATCTTCTGTTGTGCACCTTATCCCTTTCAGCCGTCGTCGTTGCGCTCGGCGCAACGGGACTAACGGTGAAAAACACGCAGACCGAGGTGCCTGCTCACACAGTTTAGGGACTAATGTACGTCAAGGACATCGGCTAACCTCCAAGTTGCCCCCATTCTAGCCAGAACATTATCAGGATACCTCCATTAACTTATCATCAGGACAAACAACTTTTTAACTTACCGTGAGGTCACCCCTAATCTTAACTTATGGCTCGATTGCCCCTAGAGATGGGGATGACCTGGTGATAACTTGTCAAAAATGGGGGCGAGACAATGATGTTTTCTTCTTGTGGCTGGGTATGCTGGAGATTATTTTCCGAAAACATGAAATGAGGGGTGACTTGTGGATAATCCTCATAATGGGGGCAACACTTAAATGGTCCAACACGAATAGGGGCACCTTGGAAGTCCATCCCAGGGACGTAACGCCATATTTCTGCCTCTCTCTTTACAAGTCTGCTAGCCAGACGAGGCGACAGAAGGGAGTTGCAGGGAAGGTGCTTGGGGGGCCTTTGTGGGACCAAGGATTGTGGATTGTGGTGAGTTTCAGTCAAGAGCTGACACCACGCCTCCCACGCCCTAGTGAGCACGGGAAAAATGCCACAGGTCTGTTTCAACCTGGGGAACACAGTTGAAAGCCCCCTTTGTTGCCAGAAAAAATCCGGCAGCATTTCCCCCGCCTCTATGGGTGCAGGAAATATGTGCACGAGCCTTTCTTCAGCCTGGGAGCAATCAATGGAGACCCCCCCCCCTTGCTCATGAAAAATATTTGGCAGCATTTCCCCCGCCCCAGTGGAATTGGGAAATCTGGGAGGGGGCCATGAAGTCACTTGTGGGTACCTGAACCACCCCCACCCAACCCAGGAGCAGAGGGGAGCCCAGCCAAGAAAGAGGAGGAGAATACTAGAAGAGAATGACTGATGCTACTGCCGCTCCTGCTGGTGCTGCTTCTGTTGTTGCTACTGCTGCTTTAGTTGCCGTTGTCACACTCAATGGCAGTGGCCTCAAGTCATCTCAACGGCTGTTGCTCTGTACGTCGCTGATGCCAAAACTTCCACTACTGCTACAGTTGCTGCTGCCGACGTCGCCGCTATTGCTGATGTGGTGGTGGGTCCTCCCAACACCTGCCTCTACTGTTTCAAGGCAGTAGTTCCTGCCGCTGTGGCTGGCTGCTGCTGCTGCAGCCCACTCCCACAGCCTAACGGCAGCAACTGCCCGTCGCTACAGCCGCTGGACGCTACTTTTGTTCGCTGCTACACGCCGCCACTGGTACATGTGCTGCTACGCGAAGCTGCTGCCGCTACTTCAACTAAAACAGCCGCTGCTACGGCTGCTGCCCACAGCTACAGCCACTAGCTGCCGCTATATCTTGCTACTACACCATGACCTTGCTAAAGCTGCTTTGCGTGGTTGCTACCCTTATTATTGCTGCAACAGTCGATGTTCTGGCTGCTGCCCGTTGTTGCAGCAGCTGGCTGTTGCTGTCCCCCGCTGCTACGCCCAGTCACTGCTGCAGCTATTAATCCGCACAGTTACCGCTGTATTTGTGGCTTATGTAGGTGCTATTGCAGCTACTACTCCGCGTAGCTGCTGCTTTGCGCAGTCGTTGTTGTGGCTGTTGCTCGGCGGGCCCTCCTCGGATGGAGTTGCGTGCCTCATGTGTAGCACAACGAGATTTGGCTCTTTCCCTCTGATACCAAGAGAGGAACCATAAAGTCCTCGTTCAGGTGCACCATAACATGGTGCCGCTAACCACAGTTGCAACACACTCAACAGCAAGGAGAACGGTGCGGGAACAGGAAACTTAGGTCCAAAACACAAATAGGACACAAGGGGAGGGATGAACCCAAGCGACGATTGACCGACGCTTGAGGTTTGTGTCAAGGCTACACTCCCCCAAAGAAACTGCCTTGTTTCTTCCTAATTACTGTAATGCCCTTGATGGCCGTCGAGAGAAATTTCGGTGGCATTCCGACTGCACAAGCTCCTACAACCTCACCACAAGGCCAAACCAGAAACCAGAAAATGTGCGATGACCAAAAAAACAATGAGTTGTGCCGTCACGGCCACTGCCACATACTTGGATAACCTTCATGTCATCCAAACACATAAGGATGGTTTCCCTGATGGGAAACTATTGAAAGCATTTCAGCTCCCCCACTCGTCTCTGACCACCACGCAATCAGCGGTGGCAACCCATACGTCAGGTATCTGCACTAGCATGGACGTGAGCCGAGGGGTTACCGTAAGATGTGGACGCACACAAAAACAATAGTGCTTGCGCGATTCAAACTTCTTGACACTTTGCAAGCTCATCCGTTATTCCATATCAGCAGACTCAAGCACTACGAAGACCCCAGAGAGAACTTCCTAGGCAGGGATGTACCTCCCCCTCCTCCTTTTCAAGTAGACAAGGACGCAGAGTAGGTCATTGAGGACATCCTCGGCCATTGACGATGTGGAAAAACAAAAAAATATCTTGTTAAGTGGCTAGGCTACGATGCCACACACAAAAGCTGGGAAGGCTACGACAAACTCTGAGACATCGATCACTCGATCGACAGATGTTACCGCCGTCACCGGGCCACATCTTTACGTGAGTCGAGATACCAAAAGGGGGGAAAGTGTTATGCACCAGATGTACGAGTCCCTAATGTCCCCAAGTGGGAATTCATGTCATTACAAGAATAGCCCACCACACGTTGAGACCTCGATTTTCACTTTGCCAGCTGAGGGCAATTCAACCAGCTACCATCGTCCTCCGGGGAACCTTCTTGAACTTTCAGACAACTTTGACCACTTTCGAGACTCATCAACAAGTGACACGACCTTTAAGTCAATCTTTTCATGCATCAAGACATATCTAGATGTATAAAGATGCATCTCGCATCTTCGCTGTCGATCTTCGAAGCTCCCTGATTTCTTGATACAACCACTCACGACACAACTCCACACGCTCCGCTTGACAATCAACCCAACTACCCCGACTACCTTTCATTTGTAACTCGACACTTGTATACATGTTTTCGATCATTTGGACACTTGTCATCAAAGTACACTTACCGATGTTTATAAATTACTGAAGTGTCCTAAGTTCTCAAAGTGTTCTGCCTCACAATTTCTACCGATTCGCAATCTATGCTCCGATCGGCATAAAAATGGGTTTGGTGTTTGGAGAGAGCAAAGTTGTTACATACCAGATGTACACGAGTCCCTAATCTTCTGAAGTGGGAATTTTTATTACACAAACAGCCCATCATGTCCCGGGGATCACGATATTCACTCCGACGGCCGAGGGCAAAATGGCCAACTGCCCCGCCCCTAGTGGATGTTTTCAAACCTTCTAACATCTTCAGCCATCCTCGCAAACCTACGAACAAAAGTTTCACGACCTTCCTGTCCAATTCTCAACCACTCTCAATGAATCTAGAATAATAAAGATGCATCGCGCATATTCACCGTTGATTCTCAAAGACCGCCGACTTCTTCCCAGACCTTCTCCAATCTAACAACTCACGACACAACTCCGCACACGTCTCTCGACATTCAGCCCAACGACCCTGATTATGCTTCATTTGTAACTCCTCACTTCTATACATATGGTTAATTTTTTACAACTGTCATCAAAGTACACTTACTGCTCATTATAAATTGCTCTAGTGTCCCAAATTCTAAATTTTGTTTTGCCTCGCAACTTCTACTTTTTCACCATCTGCACTCCGTTTGGCATAAAACTTGGTATGAGAGTGCAATGGTGCTGAGGAGGCATCCGACTACTTTACCCATCCGGAGGACTACCTCGCACAAGTCATCAGCGCATCTCGCACGTTAAGACTTCGCACATGTTGCGACTATGACTTGAGGCAAGCGAGCGCAACCGATGACCAGCAGCGGGTAATCGGCGATGACTTTGGCGATGGAGGAGCAGAACATGTCGATGCACGCAAACCCTGAAGCGACAATGAACGCTAGTGTGGCAGGCTTTGCGAAACCTGAAAATACCCCCACGGCTTTGGCGACCAACCTTGTCACTGACCCAGCGACGACGAACAAGCCACCCCTACTGACAGCCTTGACGTCGACAGTAGCGACAACAAATGGCAGTGGACGACAGGTGCGGATCAACGAGGAACTGGCAAACAGGATCTCCATACTTGAGGGAATCAACAACCACCTGCTCCAACAACTCAACGTCGCGAAGGAGGCTCTTTCCAATGCAAGAGCGCGTGAAGCGATGCACGTTGACAGATATTCCCAACTCTCGAGCGAACCCATGTTTGTCCGCCCCCTCCAAAACCATTCGATCCTACAAATTCAAAAGGACCAACGGTTTGGATGTGACTGACGAGCTTGGAGGTGTAATTCACCGCTGCTGAAGTCAACAACGATCAAAAGAAAATTGACCTCGCGGCTGCACATTTGTGTGGTACAACGATAAGTTGGTGGTTCGACTTAAAGACCATCCAACGGCAGCAAGAGACTGGCAAAGCATCATCAATGGCTCATGATGCCCATCTCACATCACCGACCGCAGGCTTTCTACCATTACAGAAAATCAACCCACAATGGCAAGACACGCTTACATCACCAACCGACTAGAACGAATTATCACGTGTAATGCTTGCACGCTTTGCACAACTGAACAAAAAATCTGACGCATAGTACAAAGTCCAGCATCTACATCGACAGTCCAACATGGCAAAGTACACTCTGAGATTCCGTGAGATCATCACCAAAGCACACATCGCCCCGACGAACTTTGTTTTCACTACAACAGTAGCCTCAAGCGAGATTTTCAGCGAGCGATTGCCATTTTTGGCATTTAGATTGATATGTCGCGGATGATCACATCAACAGAAAGGATTGACAGCGCCGACTACAATGCTCGGATCTAGGAATCATATGGCCGACAACCTCCCAACCATAATGACTGTGGAAATGGAAAAGACAAGTCGACGGATTCCTCGATTGCAATGGAGGAAGACGCCGTCAACCAGCGAAATACACAAACCTGCTACAGGCCAAAAGAGGGGGAGGAAGTCGCAGAAAAATGATTCGGGAAACGGCAAAGGACTGGAGTAGAAGACGCAACCCTTGTCCATGAGGAGCGATCCGAACAATCATCCATGTGAATAGCGTACATCGCCCAGAGGGGTTCTAAAATCGCAATGTTTGACAAGGGGTACGTGGACAACCAACCGACAATACTGGTAAAAGTTCAACCTCGAGGATGCAGAAGTCGTATAACGGTGCCGACACTATTGGATGATGGAGCTTCACACTACTTCGTGAGCAACGACATGGTTTGCAAACTGGGTTTGCAGACCAAACAAGGGGTGAAGGAAAAACCGTCCACGGCAGACTATAGGTACGAAGACTCCAAGAACAACTACAACTTTAACTTGGAGATCTTCAGGATGTAACGGTCCGGAGGTCTCGTCCAATGAGCGATCACAAAATCATCCTTGGAAGAGATTTTTTATATGGGCACAATCCATAGGTGGACTAGAACAGCGGCGATATCTATGTGGACATCAACAGTGCCAAAAGACAACTTCCGTGTATAGGACAGAAGGAGACAGTGGAAGCGGCAGAGGTGAAAGCAGCTGAGGAAGTCGCGGAAGCCCAAAAGCGACAACCGGTGCAGCCGATACCGCTCAACGTGGCCAATCACTGTACACGAAGAGGAGCTCGTGCATGGCTCATACATCTCGAGCCAATGGGAGAAGCAAAAATGGCAGCAACTGACTCATCATCAGTCTCATCAGCCTCATCGGCCACAACGAAGTTCGCAATGGTACCCGAAGAGTTTTCACCACTCATCAAGGAATTTTCAAACAATTTCCCTGCAAACTCCCAAGAACTTTACCTCCTCCGTGAGACATCAACAATCGCATCAAACTAAAGCCGGGAAGCAGACCTACCGTTCAAGGGGCCTATCGGATGAGCGATCACGAGCTGACTGAGCTGAAAAAGCAACTCAACGAGATGCTTGGTCAGGGGTTCATCCGCCCATCCACGTCACCATACACCGCACGAGTACTATTTGTGAAAAAGAAAACTGACGAGATGTGGATGTGCGTGGATTTTGGGGCGTTGACCGACGCTACCATCAAGATTTGCTACCATCTTCCCTGAGCCGAGGAACGTTTTTACCAACTCCGAGGGACACTTATCTTCAGCAAAATCAACTTACTCACCAGATACGCGTGGTAGCCGCCAACATCGAGATGACAGCATTCCGAACTCGCTACGCACACTTTGAGTTCACGATTATGCACTTTCTACTCAGAAACATCCCAATGACATTCATGGCGGCAATGGACAACATTGTTTTATTGTACTTTAACATTTTTTTTGTGATTTACCTTGATGACATTCTGCTGTAGAGCCAAACCCCGAAGGAGCACGATGGACATCTCCGGAAAGTTCTCAAAGTTGTATAAAGAGATGTTTTTCGGAAAACTCTCAAAATGCGACTTCAGTCATCGTTTGATCAATTTTTTGGGTCACGTCATCAACAATGGACACATCACCACGGATGCGAAAAATGTGGCAGCAGTCGCTCATTGGCCGACGCCGACCAATGTTCGAGAAATTCAAGTTTTGCTTGAATTCTGTAATTAGTACCGGTGGTTTGTGAGGAACTACGCACGAGTGTCAGTGCCTCTTTCCGACCTCACTCAAAAAGAAAATTAGTGGCGGTAGGGAGACAGCAAACAAGAAGCGTTCACCACTTTGTGGAATGCTCTAACCTCGGCGTCGGCCCTACGATTCGCTAAACTGTCAATCGACTACGCCATGGCTACGGATGCATCAGACCGAGCAAGATCACGGCAACGGCAAACAACCGGTTGCCTACATGTATCGAAAGCCAAGAGGACCGGAACTCAAATATGGGATTCACGAAAAAGAAATGCTGGCCGTCGTGCATGTGTTCAAAACGAGGTGATGCTACCTAGAGTGTCGCCAATGCGTTGTGCGCACATACCACCATACTTTGATATATTTGAAGACAAAGCCGAATCACAACCGAATCTCAGCCAACGTCAAACCTGATGGATGGAGTTCGTTGAGGCGGGATTCAACTACGGAATCGAGTACCCACGAGGGAAAACCTCTTTGATGTCCTCGATGAGTACATCATTGAGGAAATCTTTGACCATCAATGACGAGGCAAGATGACAGAATATCTCGTCAAGTGGCACAGCTATGATGCCACGCACAACAGTTGGGAGCCCTACGACAACCTTTGTGATGTCAATCATCTCATCGAAGGCTACTACCTCCGTCTTTGGGCCGTATCTGCATGTGCTCGGACGTCACGACTAAAAGCGGGGGAACTGTTACATAATAGATGTACACGAGTCCCTAATCTTCTAATGTGAGCATTTTTGTTATTGCACAAACAGCCCATCACGTTGCGAGGACTGCGATGTTTATTCCCACGGCCGAGGGCAACATGGCCAACAACCTCGCCCTTAGTGGATATTCTCAAACCTTATGATAGCTTTGACCATCCTCGCAAACCTACAAACAGAAGTGCCACGATCTTTTCGTTGAATTTTTGATGACTCTCGACTAATCTGGATTCATGAAGATGTATCGCGCATCTTCATTGTCGATTCTCAAAGACCCCCGACTTCTCGGGAGGCCTTCTTGAATTGCACCACTCACGACAGGACTATGCACTCGTTGCTCGACATTCGACCCAACGACACCGACTATGCTTCACTTGTAACTCGTCACTTGTATACATGTGTTCAATCTTTTCGACACCTGTCATTGATGTACACTATGTGTCCCAAATTCTACATTGTGTTTTGCCTTGCAACTTCTACCTGTTCACCATCTACGTTCCGTTCGGCGTAACACAAGTAATGGACATGGCGTTGATAATCTTAGAGTTGTGGATATGGTTGTTCTCAAACTAAACTGTTGGTATTGGGTTGAAGCCCCCTGTTTCTCTGGTGTTCTTGGGTTATGAAATCGACTAATTAGTTTTGTGTCGATTCTGAAAGTCGCAAAATCGAGGCCAGTTGGGTTGGCGAGCTTCTACAGAAGTGGCTGTCAGCATCCCGAGATGTCAGTCAAGTATGCGACGTGCTTGCGAGTTTGGAAACATTATCCCCTCCATTTTTGGATAGACTAATTATTCTATGAGCCTCGGGACTCAAGGAATCGACTAATTGTGTTAAACTAATCAACTAAAGTGCACGACTAGAAAAGAGTGACGACAAATTAGTCTATCCGCCTCGCGACTCAAGGATTCGACTCGTCGTTGCGACACCGCCCGCGCCACGGACGCCGCATACACGTGTCACACATGAGAGGCACGGGTTCAGTTCAATTCCCTGGGGTTGCAAAGCCAACAACTAACTAGTCTGACATTGTAGACTAATTAGTCGTTAAGGGTACTAAATCCGTCTAGACTAAGGCCTTGAACCGACGTCTGATTTTGATTTTGACTGTACGTGTTGGTGGCGGGACGCGACGCGAGAAGGTCGTCCGGGAGAGCTCGCAGCCGTTGCCGTTTTTGCCAAAGGAAGTGGCGAGAAAAACTGTAGAATCAAAAGAGTCCTGCGGATTACTGATATTTTGGAGGTGATTTAATCCTATGTGGCATCGTTCCCAAAATCTAGTTAACGTCCTATCCGCGGGAGTAACTAGAATAAAACAAAATGCCTGTTATGTTGATTCTAATGAAAAACGTGTTTAAGAATGTATGTTTACAAAATCTGAATTAGCATCTGTAGTCAAAAAGAGCCTCTCTTCTTACCGACGGCACAAAAAAAATTGTCGGTTTTGGACGAGCCTTTGGGTGTGCGAGTTGGCTGCCCAAGTCGACGCACCCTTGCGTCGCATAGCAAGCATCAACGTTCTCCCGAAGGATCAGGGATTATGTCTGTCAATATCGGACAGCATGATGCACGACTTTAAAAGAGTCTTACTTGATGTCCTGCTGATTGAAACCACTTTTCTTCTACTCGAAGAATCATAAAAGAATCTGATTTCGAGAGTGAAATGTATGGAACGCTATAATCAAAATCAGAATCATGACGTCTGACTAATTAGGCGAAGAACCCCGACATTGATTTTGATTTTAAGACTCGGCGCAGGAGGCGGCTCGGCGAGCTGTTTGGCGAGCGCTCGATACTGCTTGCAATTGTGCCTTTTTGGTTCTCCAGAATCAATCACCGAATCATTCCCCTCCCGCTGATTCTTCATGATTCTGAGGCAAGCTGCGCCTACGTGGCATGTCTCCTAATGTCTGGGTAACGTCTTATTTGTGTAAATCGCTAGATTCAATAGAAGTTGTCGTGATGAAGACGTTAACGGAAAAACCTCTACCGAAAAGTGGTTTCAGCCGAATTGAGACCCGATCGATGGTGGAAACCCATCTAAAGCAGCGCTTCAAACAGTTCGACATTTCACCCAAATCCAAAGCATCGCATGTACTGCGTTGTCGAATCGCGGATCAATGTGCATGGCGATCGATTTCCGTCTGTGAAATCAGGATGCATCGCCGTAATGTCCGGACAACAGAACCCCGCGAAAAATGCGGAAGAGGGACTCCGGTCCCCCGATTTCGAACCCATCCCTCGTCTTCCAAAAATCAACATAAAATCACAAACCGAGTGGGTAACAACTCCAAACCTAGAATCAAAATCAATATCAATGACGTCGGTTCATCGCCTTAGTCTACACCGTTCCCGTACACGGTAGGCTAATTAGTCTAAGCGTGCTTCCGTTAACAGAAGCGCGCTTAGACTGCGATTAGTTTGGACTACTCAGTGCGAATCGCAGGTGTGTGCGCAACCGTCGTTGAGCCTGGCTGTTTGGATGTCACTGCGGCCATCGACGTCGAGCCACTGGCCAGTCATCCGCATCCTCCTGGCGGTCGCACTGCCGCGAGTCAATGAGGTCCGCGTAGGTTGGACCACTGTCAACCAAATGCGTCCATCAGCATAGGACTGCGGATCGCAATCTTATGCGACCTCTCCCAAACAGACCCTAAGTGAGTCGATTTCGGAACCGGGACTTCCTCTCTACATTCACTACTCGTCGACTTCTCGTCCGCAGAACGATGAGATCTGGGATGAACGGGAGTGCACGGCGTTCCCATTGCTTCCACCCCTCCGCCTCTCTTGCTCAGTCAACCGATGTCCTCCGCGAGTCGGTCAATGCAGCACCGCCACGTCGCCGCGCTCCATTTCCGACACGAGGAGGACGTGATCTCATTCCACATGACCATCACCTAGCTCCGGAGGGAGGCGAGGTCAACGCCGAGCAGCACGAGCCACCGTCGAAGATGGTGAGGGAGAGAGGGGTGTCCCTGGGTGCGATGCCTGTGCGGCTCGGCACGCGCGCGCACATGCACCTGCCACTGTTCAAGATACGGACGAAGAAAACGCACTTCGATCGTCATCTATACTACATTTGCCAGCAGCAGCAACAGCAGCAGGAGCAGAACCGGCAGTGGCAGCGGCGGCCGATGCCACTTGCCTTGCAGTCCGACCAAGCACAAGCCGGACCACGGCCAAACCTCGACAGTGTCTCACATTCTCACGCCTACCCTCGCTTGCCCCCAAATCCTTTCCTCCGTCCCTCGTAGGCTCCTTGACCCACGCCCTCCCGCAATCGTTGGGAGTTGGAGGGAGCGTCTTCATGGAGCCTGGCTTCTACCGCCCCGGTCGCAAGATTGAGTTTGAGAGCAAGAGGAGGATTGAGTTTGAGAGCAAGAGCAGGATTGAATTTGAGAGCAAGAGCAGGACGTGGGGCGTTCTCCTCTTGCTGCCAATGGAAGCAAGAAACCAATATCCTGTGCGGAACCCCCTTACCTGCCGCCATGTGCTGCTGGCGCTGCTTGTGCTGCCGGCGCTGCTTCTGCTGCTGCTCTCACCACCTACCTCCCTTCTGCCACACTCACGCCCCCCCCCCCCCTCCGCTCTGCACTGCGGTCCGTTCCGTCCGTGCAGACCGCAAGGTCGTACAAATCTCCAAACCGCTATCACCATCACCACAACCAGCACCAGCAGCCCAGAAGCTGCCGCATTCGCCATGGGTAGAGCCACTAGGCTACACCCAACCCTTCTTATTCCCGGAAGAAGCTTTTGCAAAGGACTGCGACACATTCTCTCCACCCTCAACCATCTTCACCCAACCACCCCCACGCTACGTTTGTAGCAGCTACACCTGCTCGTGAGTAGCCACCCTCTTCGCCCTCTCACCTCACCAACCTATCATGGCTTTTCTTTTTTTTAGCCACCCTGTCATTTCCCCAATTCATCTCACAGCCATCTGACAAACTCTCGCTGTGTGCTTTCCCCCAGCCCCCTCCCCTCTCTCTCTATTTCTATTTCTCTCTATCCCCCCCCCACCCCCCCACCCTCTCTCTCTCTCTCTCTCTCTCTC
>SZWC01014486.1:32391-48467 GCA_023375785.1 Penium margaritaceum
GCTCTCTCCCTCCTTGCCTGCCTTCATTCTCCTTCCCTCCGTCTCTCCCTGCTTTTCTCCCTCCCTCCCTCCTTCCCTCCTTCCCTCTGATCTCTTTCCCTCTCTCTTGCACACACACACACACACACACACACACACACAAACACACCCAGCACCACGGCCCACAAACCACACACTCCTACACACGCACACAAGCATGTACATATACGCCAGTGCTGCTGGCCCAGTAGTGAGTGCTTGTGCACACCCCACAACATGTGCATGCCGTGGAAATGCGCCTGCGAGATTTCAAGGCATGTGCTCAATTTCTAAGCATGCGCCGTGCTGTGCAGGTTGGGATGTCTGTGTGAGTTCAACTCTACAGCGTGGAAGTGGATGCACAAGGAGTTCTTCCAATGTCCCTCCACTGATGCATTCACGCCCTTCTTCAACAGCACCGGTGAACAGGGGTCTTGCACAAGCGACAGCTCCGTGTGCAGTGCACCGTCGTGGATTTGCAGCCATGAGTGCAACAGCGTCACGAGAGGGCGCGTGGGATTCTGGCCCACGCGTGCCAAACTCCTCCTTATCCCTGCTGGCATGTCCCTCCCCCCCCCCCCCCCCCCCCTCCTCCCCCCCAAAAAATACTAGCTATGCCCCCAATTCGATGCTGGCCCACATGAATCCAGGCAAGTTCACAAACAAGAACCCCCCCCCCCCCCTCCCTGGACCTGCCAGCCACGCACACAAGTGAACTTGAGCGCATGAACTTATCCAAATGCAGGCTGGTTGGGCTGGCATAGCAGCATCAATGGAGCTACTGCATTGCACGAGGATCTGGCTACATGGAAGCTAATAGGGGGGTCGATAGTGCAATAGAACCGCAGTCATGTAATCCATTTAGAGAAAAAAGAAAATAAAGAAGAAAAGAAATCGCACATCTCGGACAATCTCTCGGTGCAGGTTGGGCTTCCATTGCAACACCGATGGAACCACGGAGGTGCGCAAATGCCCGGCTGGGTACAGGTTCACCGCAGACGGCTGCCAACGCAATGCCACCTGCCAGGATGCCGCCAATCCCCTGCCGCCGACTCGGTTCGTGTCGTCCCAGGACTTTTGCAACGCGGACTGCCTGACCCAAATGAATGAGAAGCCCAATGGTTACTTCAGATCGTCCCTCAGCTGCGGGTGAGTTTGTGGGGCCCAGAGTCCTAGTCTGGGTCAGATGACATAATGAGATTGTGTTCCCATGTTCTGCCTTAGCCCTTGTGCCTCTGTGCAGGGAATGAAGTGGGAGCGTCTGCGCATGTGAAATCCTTTCATTTGAAATTCAATGGCCTGAGTCTAAGTATTTCCCAAGTTGTCTGCCATTTTCTTCTGAAAAGTGTTATTCTCGATTACTCCAAAACAGGGTAGAGGGCTGACAATGGCTACACAAGAAAGCAGCAGAAGCTTGCACAGGTTGGTGCAGTGGCCCTGTAGGCCAAGCTGTCCACTCACTTCCTCATCCAGTTAAAATCTTCAAGTTGTCTTGATCCATGGAAGAGCTTTCTTTTCCCATGGTGTCTAGTACCTAGAATGGTTCACTTATCCTTCACAGATCTTAGGTTGGACAAGCCATGTAGTTGTCATGACGGCAGCACTCGCTTTTTCCACGGACCATGCTGCAATTGTATTTACAGATATCAAGTACATCTCTCCTCACAATGTATGCAGACCCGCTGGCAAGCTGGTGACAACTCTGTTCTTGTCTCCCTTTTTCTACCTCTTCTTTCTCCTCTCACTTTTCTCTCTTCACTACGAGAGCCGTTGCCATCTGCTGCCTGTTTTGCTTTGCACCGTCCACTCGCCGTTCCATACCCACAGAGAGCTTTGCAAATGCGGCAGCCTCAACAGGAGCAGAGCTTCTGGTTGGGTTGATTGCAAAGAGAACAACATCGGTCCATTCTTTGGGATAGACAACTCAACAGGAAACCTTGACTGCAGCGATTCATCCACCCTTCTGTGGCGAGGCTCCTCCAATTTCTGACCCAACCATGCGCAACTGCCAGTGCGTGTCGTTGTTGCAAGCCGGTTGGACCCGCAGCGCCACAAATTGCTCGTGAGCTTCCGTGTGGGTTTCTGGGCTTGTCAATCCTCTTCTCTCTGTTAACTCCATGATTTCCAGCACGTTGAGGAGTATGCCTTCTTGATTCAAGGCCTCTGGTCACATGCAACGTAAGCTGTCACAGCTGATCATGTCATGCGAGGACATTGGACACATTTGCTGCTGTAAAGAGTAATTTGATGTGCAAAAACTGTGTCATTCGAAACATTGTCATTTGTGCATAGCAATACCCTGGCTGGTGCTGAGTGTCTGCCATGCATTCGCTTCAGCAAGACGTGGCATTCAGGAATCTTCCTACAAATTATTAGTCTGGAAATTTTCTGATTCCGTGGTTTTTGCAGGACCGGCTGTATGTGCCCCTCGGATTCGCATGAGCCAGCAACCGTTCTCATGTGTGGGTCAGGATACCTCGAGTCCGTTGACCCCATCTCCCTCAAACCCAGATGCACAAGAGATGTCTTGGTGTGTGGACGGCCAGAGATCCCAAACCCGGGAAGCAGAGCCAAACCATCTCCAACTTGCAAGCCTCCTCAGGGTGGCACAACCCCGCCAGGATACACACCACCTCCAGGCGGTGATGGCAGTCAGAATAATGGATCAAGCACACAAAGCAAGGCAACAGGTTCCCTGCAGCGGCTGTTGTCCCTGGGGCGGTTGTTTCCATTGTTCTTCTTCTGTGTGTTGGCCTAGGCCTATGATGGTGGTGGAGACATGAACAAAGTTCGTCTTACATGCACTTTACGATGTATGGTTAGTCATGCGTATTTTATACATTCTTCGATGTGTGTATGAAGAAAGAGGTTTATATGAAGATTGTTGGAAACTTGGTTGTCTATGCGTATGTGTGTATTCACCCATAGGTCAACGTACAAAAACTTTAAATCATGTAGAACAGATGAGGAAATTTCATTGTTAATAATCTTTGCTAAAAGGCTACAACAGAGCAAATGGTTAAAAACAGGTCATAATTGGAAATAAATTAGGACATGCAGGCCCATGCATAAACGAACATAAACTCTGTGTATACTCACACAAGAGGTGTGGAGGCGATGAGCACTACGCCAAGGAGGTCACTGAAGCACTCCCCCACTACACGCGAATCGGGCCTGATGCACCTAAAGTGTCCAACGTGTGTGATCTCGCACCATCTCCATGCAAAGAAAAAACCGCTGTAGCACCTAGATCCTTCATCCTGTAGGCAGTCTGGATAACCACCTGAGCCACTTTCTTAGCCTCCATGGAGGGAGACGCGATCAAAAGGTCTTCCACATACACCAAGATGGCGTTGAATCACTCAGGCAACCGCCGGATAAAGAGAGAGGGATCTGCCTCGCTCTGTACATATCCTGCTTGAGTCAAGGTGCCTGTAATCTCCTGGTTCCATCACCAAGGAGACTACTTGAGTTCGTACAAGGACTTGCGCAAATGCCAGACCTTGTCACCGTCCTCAAAGCCTTGTGGCTAAGCTACGTAAACATCCTCATGTAAAGAGCCATAGAGGAACGCATTGTTCACATCCATCTAATGCAGTTCCAAATCATGCTAAGCCACCACACCGAACACAGCACAGACTGAGGTCATGCAACCGATAGGGGCGGAGGTGTTAGTGTAATCAATGTCCTCGATCTCAAAATACCCCTTAATAACCAAGCGAGCCTTGTGCCGTTCAAGTGAGCCATCCAGCTTCACTTTCTTGCGAAAGGCCAACTTGATCTGAATAGCCTTACTCCTAGATGGAAGGTCGACTAGCTCATAAACTCCGTGCTCTGGAATGGAAAAAATTCCATCCTCACAGGGAGCACGCCAGGCGTTCGCATCCTCTTATGATAGAGCTTCCTTCATTATACCCGGATCAGGCGCCATTGAGGGAGAGCTCTGAGTGGCGAGTGCACACGCCTCAGAGCTGGGCCTGAAAACCACAAGGGTCAGGTGCTACATCACAAGCGATGCAAAATTCACAAGTGACTAGATTGTGCCCTACAAGGCACGCTAGATGTACCTCTGTGTGATCTATGCGGACACTCAGGCCTAGGTTCTTTGTGCTGAGATCACCAGTCGCAACGCTGGGAGTGGAGCGCATAAGTGCGGGACCTGACACTCACAGGATGACCACCGTGCTCACGCGAGTAACTTAGGCTCAAGGGGCTCACCTCAGGCTCAGAGACAGGCGCGACCACATCTGGGGAGGACTGAGGCAAAGGGGAAGGTGATGCAGTGTTAGAAGATGCTGATGAAATGACGGGAGACACAAGGTTGGGTGTAGCAACAGGAGCAGATGTAGGATCACGCACAAAGGCACGAATACTCGTGGACATTCGTATAGAATCATGGATGCCTCTAGGGTGCAAGGGAACAGGGGTAGCGACAGGCCAGATAAGAGAGGTCTCTGGGTCGATAGCTATGATCGCTAAGTCATCAAGAGCCGGAGACCGAGAAGTAGAGGGGGCTCGAACGGAAACATCATCAGGTCGAGAAGTGCTCGGAGGCCCAGACTCTCCCATCAGTCGAGAAGCCTCACACATAGAAACGTGTGTGACAGACATCGACATGATAGAGGTCAAGTCACGGTAGACCAGAGACTCAAAGAAGAGCATGTTGGGAGACTCGATGATGCAACGATTGATGAGGTCCCAAAAACACCATGCCTTCAACCGCGGGGAGATGTCCACAAAAGCACACAAGTGACCCTGTGTGGAGACCTTGGACACCTGCTGGTCCTCAGTGTACCACACAGAAGACACGGATCTCGAGACACAAGCGGGACATAGATCTACACGATGGTCAAACCAGAGCTTGTATGGTGTAACGTGGTCCAGAAGGGGACCGTGCGGGAGGTGGTTCCACACCCACATCATGTAGGCAAATCCTTCAAATGCAAAGGATTCTGGGAGACCGCACTCAGACTGCATTGCACAAACCGCATCCTCCATGGTGCGGTTCAAGCGCTTAGAGACACCGTTCTATTAAGGAGTAGTAGGAGCGGAGACCTGGCAAAAAATCCTATTCATTGGTAAATAAACTATCCATCTCACCAAGAAACTCGCCGTCGTGATCTGAGCACAATGTATGCAATGTGTGGCGAGACTGACGCTCAGCCATCACTAGCGAGAGGCGAACTGGGAGAGCGGCATTGCTCTTCTGACGTAGGCTGTAGACCCACCGCATCCGGGTGAAGTCATCGGTCATGGTCAGGACGTATCGGCCCCCATCGGAAAAAGACAAGACATGGAGAGGACCGAGAAGGTCCAAATGGACTAATTCAAGAGGGCGAACAGCTCAAGACCAAGAATTAGGGTAGGTGCAACGATGCATCTTACCCTGAGCGCAGAACAGACAATCGGTCTTGGGCGGCTTCTCGAAAGATGCCGCGTCAAGATCGAGTTTGCGCTGTGTACGAATGAGCTTCAACACAGTGTGAGAGTCCACATGACACAGGCAACGATGCAGCGGTTGCTGGTGCTCAGCAGAGAGAACACTAATGACGAACACACGAGCAGGAGGGGAAAGGGAGCAAGGAAAAGAAGAAATCTGAGGCATACGATATAGATCATCCACAACGCAGGCACAAAGAACAATGGTACGAGTATCAATAGCCGTCACATTCGCGATGTCCAAAGTGTGTTCCACAGAGAGCCAGCACACTCGCACTGCCCTGAAAGCAATGCGCTAGAAGGTGACATAGCTCCACGATGGTGCGGTCATGTGGGTCCGAGTTGCCAGTGCTCGCCGGTGGGGAAGCAGGAATGGCTATGGTTGTGGTCGCAGCTCGACAAGAAGGTGTGTTGCTCGACGTAGACTGTAGTGCGTGTGCAGCCTGAAGACCCCGAGTGATCCGCACCCAGTCGAGCGGCTACTGGCACTCAGTGTAGCGACGAGCGCCTCCACAGTTGTAGCAATGAACAATACGTCCACTAGTACCGTCGGTGACTACTGTTGTTGCGACTAGTGCTGGCCCAAACCATGCCTCCTTTTCCCCTTCTTCCCCTGTGATGTTGCTACCACACCCTGCGTCTGAGTCGGGGTAATCGGGGTGGAAGGGGAAGAGGAGGATGTGCCATGAGTTGGAGCGAACTGCAAGATGGGCGTCGATGGCGACGCAATGACCGTTGTAGCAAGGGGACTCTCCAGATGTGCCACGAGTGCCTTACATACAAAAGTCACCTAGACGAAGAGCTGATGCACCCAAGAAGCTGAAGGAAGGTGGAGAAGGGCTCAAGCATGGTGTCGCTTTAACCCGAAAAGATGTCTGCATGCTCAAGACGAACTTTGAGCATGAGCGTGCGGAGCACCCACAACTGTGTACCTCCTGATGTCCCAAGGCGCGTGTAGATGCGCATGGCCCACCAAAAATAATCGGTTGCGGGCTTGGCAGATCCCTAACAAAGGGAGTGAGAGGCGCGAATGTGAGCTACGCGGGTGGCGTGCATCTCTGTTACAAGCACGGACAATGTCAGGTCCCAGCCTCGACGTGGATCAGCACCCGTGCCTGTGCTGGCCTCTCAAAGGAACAGGCGAAAGTCCATGACAATCTCGCACAGCATGGCATAAAGGAGTCTACGCATTGCCTTGGTCACTCTCGTCACCTTAGCGTGATCAGTAACCTGGTACGGACTGTGATAGTAGGGCCATACCCCTTCTGGATTGGCCCAAACCTGGAAAAGAATCTCCCAATAGTCAAAGCCACCCTCGCTGACATATCATAGAGGCGGTGTCTCGAAGTCCTTGGGTTGCCACTCCATAGGGAAAGCAACCATAGGCTAAGAAGGACAAGGGATGGGGAAAACACCGAGACGAGGAAAGTCGTAGGGGTAGGGATCAAGCGAGGATCGTATCTTTGGGAAAAGGGAGCCAGATGTGTGTGGGACTCAAGAACTCATTTGAAGCTGGCAGAGACGCTCTTGGAGCATGCGGATCTTGCTCTCGTGAGTGCCATCCTCCATACCTGGCATGTCAAGATCCTCATCCCAAAGATCGAGAGGTGGCAGGTCGCATCCTACACCCATGATCGGTGCAGATGCGACTCCCTTGAAGATTTGCCGCGGGGCCTTAGACTGACCACAAAGAAGCTCAGTGTGCGTACGAATGGCGTCAGCCTGCAAATATTGTAGACGACGCAACTCATCCTGCTGGCTCGGCAGAACCTCAATAGCCTTCGAGTGTGGGCTCATGACCCCTAAGAAGGAGGAAGAGGGATCTGATGGTCCCTTGCCCTTATCACCCGCCGGAGCCATTGAAGTGCTCGGTATGGGGCCGAACGTGAAAGATGCTCCGAACAAAAAACCGACAACATTTCTCGAGAAGTTGGAACGTCAAGAAAAAATTACGTTTTGACCTCAAAGTTTGTGACATCAACAAAACCACTAGTGATGTGAGCATTTTTACGCCAGCAAAAAGAACTCTAGCTTTCTTACGTTGGAGTATTTTAGGCAAGCGGTTCTTTTTTTGGAAGTCATGCAGACTCCTTGGTGGGGGTGACCGCGTCACCCCCTACCTTGTGCAGCCCTGCACAGGTCTGCGTAACCTTATATAGCCTTGTACAGCCTTGCGTACCCTTGTGTAGAGCTGCGCAACAGTCTGCACACTAGTGCTATGCATTAGCATTGCTTGCTGCCGCTGTTGTGGCCGCCGCCACTGCTTACTGCCATTTCTGTGGCCGCCGCCACTGCTGCTGCGCTATTGCTACTTCTTACGTCGTCGCTGCTGCGCTGTTGTTGTTGCCCGTGGCTCCTCACGCCGAGGCTGCTGCAAGCTACTGCCGCAGCGCTGCCACTACTAGCAGTCGTTGCCGCGAGGTGCTACGAGCTGATTTCCTTTTTTTATAGAGATGGGCAGCCAGACACGGCTATTGTTGCCACCCGGTGCTGCTCCTATTGCTCGGCGTGGCTGCTGGAGCTGGAAACTGCCGCAGCTCACCCAGTGTGGTGGGAATTTCATGGTGATATTGCGTCGCCGAACGGCTGCAACGAGTCCCAGGAAACGACAGCATCGGTGACTCTCATTATTGCTACCGGTGTTGCATCTTTGCGGCGCAGCACAATGAGTTGTGGCTCGTTTGCTTTAATGCCATGAGGAGATGTGTGGAAGCTTCCTAGTAACACAGCTGCTGACTAGGTATCAGTGCATAATCAGTCGGTGAAGACAGTCACAGGTCGTACACTCAACGGCAAGAGTCTAGCTAGGAGACACAAGTCAAAGTGTCAGAATGCTTCAACAGCATTTGTAGAGAGAAACATCAAGTGACAGGTCTATGGCATAAGTACCTGCAACTGCGCACGGCGGGTGTTGCACGCAGCAGTGCAAGATCTGTTCTAAAACCGGTCCAAACCCATTGTTTTGGCCGTAACTCAATGTAGACAAGTCAGAATGCTACGCCGTCTGAACCTAAACGTGCAGAATCTCAAGCCGGACGCTAGAATGGTCACATGCATGCATCCGGCATCAAAAGGTGGACACACAATGCAAAAACATGCAAATTGGGTCCACGGCCAGTCCACCGATGAACTCTTACGTGTTGTAGAAAAACTGTAGAAGGTCCTAGACAACATCCAGCACTTTGGGGCGGCTGTCGATCAACACTAAGCAGGTGGTCCACCAACAGACGACGCACCGGTGCCACTTGGGTCCGCATCACGAATGTGCACAGGCATGGACACGGTCGAATGGTCATAGTGAATTGTGCACATCGATAGGAACGTCATAAATCACAACACAAGACACTCAAGAAGCTGGTAAATTACTATTGGTGGAACACAATGCAAATCGACGTGGCGGCCTTTTGAAAACTGTGCAACACCTGTCAAAGGCAAAAGTAATATCGCATACGACCACCCGGTCTACTCCAACCCCACCCATTTCGACAGAGCTGTGGGTCCACATTAGCATGATAAAGGACTGCCTGCCACTCTTGATGGGTATTATGCCATCCTCGTTGTGGTGAAATTTTTTTCCAAAATGTCACGCTTCATCCCAAAAACAATCCCCGGCACCGCAGAAGGAATAACGTAGCTTTCTCTTACTCAAATTTTGCGGCTGCACGGAGTGCCACGAACGAGCATCAACCACAGCAATGGCCACTTCACTAGTGTTTTGTACCACAAACTGATGACGTGTTATGGCAGTCGAATCCACTTATCAACTATGTTCTATCTTCATACCGACGGGGAAACCGAGTGAACCAACGAGACGCTAAAAAAGCTTCTCTGGACTTTATGCAAACCACACGACACGGATTGGGCAGCAAAACTACTAACCGCCAAACATATACATAACTTGGCCACTTCCACCAAAACGGGTACCCTACTGCTCTTTATATTCGATATTAACTATTCTAACATGATTGAAACTCGTGAAAAATGTTCTTTCCTTGAATATGAATGTGCATCTAGTTAATTGCCAAATACAAAAATCAAATTCATCATTCTTCGGGACTTTCATAGGCTTGTTTGGGAGTTTTCTGCAAATAGTTGTGTTTTTTTTCAAAGTTGAGGGTTCTTTTGCAAATCCCACAGTCGGCGACAAGGTTCGGTGCCATTGTTCTACCATTCAAACAACTGCACTCGCACGTTTGGGTGGTTGAAATCACGAATGCAATGATTGGCCGGCCATTCGGCCAGCCAATCACTACAATCGCACGTTTTATTGCGCGACCCACTTCGCTGTTGCCGTTCGTGTTTGATCGACAGCGGCTAAGTCTGTTGCTTGGTATTTGCGGGTCGCAAAACACTTGCCTTTGTCGAAGTGAAAAAGCATAATGACCCATTTGTCGAATTTAAGGATGTACCATAAAAATTTGGAAGGAGGTTTTTTAGGTCGAATTAATAATGGATAATTCCATCCAACGGATATAAGGTAAGATACCTTTCGAGGTGGTATACGGAAAACCTCACGTTATACCAGCTGGACTACAACGTCAAAGTAACATCCCCACAGTTGACATTCGTCACCGAGACTTCACAAGCATTTGGGAGGAAATACAACAAATCCTCACAACGGCACAAGCAGCTATGAAGCGGGTAGTCGACCGAAATCGCAACGATGATGTGTTAAGCACTGGCGACCGCATCCTCTTCAACTTTGCAAATCCTCTACAAGCTCCGAGGAAAGGATTTTGCAAAACTCAAATCCCACTGGTTTGGACCGTTTAAGGTGGAGGGAATGTTATGCTTTGTGCCGTTCCTGTACAGTTTACTGTGACCACTCGGCCGTGTCCATACTCGTGCAGATCCCTGAGGCAGGCGGCCCTGGTGACACCGGCGCGACGACAGGCGGCGGACTACCCGTCTGGAGCTGACCGACCACTGTTCCAGAGCCCCAGATGTCACCGGGACTCCTTGCTGTGCCTTCTACGTCTTGCAGACGCCATTCGGCGGACTGGGCATGAGGCCCATTTGCATTTTTTTGCATTGTATACTCACTGTCAGTCGATGGATGCATGCATGTGACCAGTCATTGCGTGCGTCTTCTGATTCTTCACGTCTAGGTTCAGACGGCGTAGGATTCTGACATGTGTGCGCAGAGTTACGGCCAAAACAGTGGTTTTGGGCCGGTTTTAGGACAGCTCATGGACTGCCGCGTGCGACACCCGCCGTGCGCCGCGGCAGGTATTTATACCCTGGACCTGTGAGTTGTCATTTCTCTCTGCATATGCTATATTGAAGCATTCTGACACTTTGACTTGTGTCTCCTAGCCAAACCCTTGCCGTTGTGTGTACGACTTGTGACTGTCGTCACCGTCTGACTAGGCACTGACGCCCGGTCAGCGGCTGTGTCGCTAGGAAGCTTCTACGCACTTTCTCATGGTATCAGAGCAGTGAGACAGTTCTCACTGAGCTGCACAGCAGAGACGCAACAGAGCAGCAGCAGTGAGAGTCACCGCTGCAGCAGATCTTCTGGGACCCGTTGGAGACGGCCGTTCGCCGTCCGCGCACTCCACCCACCACGTGAGATCGCAGCTACTGAGGCAGCAGCAGCAGCGCGTACTGCCACGCAGAGGTGTGTGGCGGCTGCGGTGCGTGCAGCCGCCACTTCCCCCCCACAGCCGCAGCAACAGAGCAGCAGCAGCAGAGGCGGCGGCGGCAGCCGCGCAGCAGCAGCGCAGCAGCAACGGCCGCCACAGCAACGTGGCAATAGCAGCGGCAGCAGCAGCGCAGCAGCGGCATCGGCAGCAGCAGCGCAGCAGCGGCAGCGGCACAGCAGCAGCAGCGGCAGTCGCGGCAGCAGCAGCAGCGCAGCAGTGGCAGCAGCAGCAGTGCGCGGCGGCGGCAGCCAGCAGCAGCGCGCGGCGGCGGCAGCCAGCAGCAGCTGCAGCGCGCAGTAGCAGCGCCGCGCACAGCAGCAGCCGCCGCGTGCAGCAGCAGCAGCGCAGCCGCCGCTGCCACCGCTGCACACGCAGCTACGCAGCTGCTGCTGCAGCTGACAGTGCAGCTGCAGCAGCAGCTAAGGCGGAAGCTGCTGCGCAGCTTCCGCGGAGCTGCCGCGCACCACCGCACAGCGGCAGAACCGTGACAAGAAAAAAAAAAAATAAGGGGGCGAGCTGACATCAGTATTGTTTGTTGCTGACGTCATCAGGTCGTGCTGACGTCAGCAACCACTTGCTGACATCAGCATTACACTTAGCCAAATTTTCAACCGAAAAGTCAAAAGTTGCCAGCGTTTCAACTCCCCGAGAAACGTAGACGGTTTTGAAATCCGGCAAACTTGACTTGTCTTCCTATAGTGAGCGGCGACATGAGTTCGCCCGACGACAAGGACAAGGGACCAGGTGATCCCTCCTCGTCTTCTTCAGGGGTATTGATCCCTCGCTCGCAGGCCATTGAGGACCTGCGCAGCCAGCAGGAGGAGATGCGTCGTCTGCACCGAGAGCAGACTGACGTGATCCGCACGCTGACTGAGCTCCTGCGCGCTCAATCCACGGCTCCTCCGCGGACTTCTGAGGGAGCTACCGGCGTTGCGGCCTCCACCCAACACTCAGCTCAGGTGCCCGTGACAGGTGCCCCGCCCGCTTCACCTCCTGGTGTGGTCTCCCCACCACCTGAGGACCTTCTTGATGACGAGCCATTCATGCCAGGCTTTGAGGATGACTCCCAGGAGTGGGAGATTCGTCTTCTACAGGAGCGCCTCCGTCAGCTGCAGACGGTTATCCGACCTCCACCCATGTCCCCGATATAACCGTCACCTGACTTCCCCAGTGATCATCCCCTTCCAAGAGTTTTTCCCGTCACTCGCCCTCCTCAGCCTGCGGCTGCTCTCCCCACGGAGCGGCAGCCAAAGGACTTTGAGGCACCACCTCCACGGTACATCAGCGAGGATGGATTTGACTGCTGGGAGATCTTGTTTCAGGTGTGGGCCACTTCTGAGGGAGTGTGGCCTTACTACCACAGCCCATACCAGTCTACAGATCCAGCACAAGTGCTGACAGCAGCCCGGGCCATGCGAGGGCTTCTCTACGCCATGCCACGCGAGACTGTCGTTGACTTCCGTCCCTTCCTCGGCGAGGCTGGCAGAGGCACCGGAGCTGATCCTCGTGGAGGCTGGGATCTGGCGTTGTCCCTTATGGCTGCAGAGACGCACGCCACGCGTGCGTCACACATTCGCGCTTTTCACTCTCTCCGTCAGGGACCAACGGAGCCGGCAGCGGATTACTGGCAACGCGCCATGCGTATCTACACGCGCCTGGAGACCTTAGGGGGCACACAGCTGTGGGCGCTTCGGACGATCATGCTCAGAGTTTGCCTGGAGTACACCGACATATTCACACGGTACAGCAATGCTGCTCTCGAGCCTTTCTTAGCCACCCTGCAGCTGCTCCCGTGGGCCCATCAGCTTTTCCTCCAGGTGACGTCGGCCCGCGAGGCAGCAGTAGCACATCAGGAGACTTCTCTCGCTGCAGCAGTCCTCGCCTCACCACCATCTTCCCTCCTGCAGTCACCCTCACCTTCCTCCATCACGACCTCATCTTCCTCCTCCTCTTCGACCCCGTCTACACCCACGCAGACGTAGGGCGTTGCAGCAGCTGCCCAGGGGAAGAAGAAGAATAGGAAGCGCGGATCGGGTCAGCAGCAGTCGTCATCCAGTGGTAGCAGTGGCCGTTCCGTGCACTACTACAACTGTGGAGGTGCCCATCGCTACACCGAGTGCCAGCACCCGCTCGACTGGGAGCGCATCACTCGCGGACTTCAGGCTGCCCATGCCGCTCGCACCGCGTCCGGCACGTCGACCGCACACTCCTCTGGACGCGCGGCGACTACGACTGCAGCTGTTCCTGCATCCTCACCGGTGAGCAGCAGTGATCCAGACCCACGTGACCGTACCATCGCCGAGCTTCGTCATCTTCTGGCGTTTCGCTGTCAGGGAGGTGCGAGTGTGTTGTCATCATTGAGTGGGTCACAGACTGCTTGTTCGTCCTTCCTCGTGACTCGTGATGACACGTGTGGGGGAGCACAGTCCGCATGTGATGATGATGGGCCTGACTGCACTGATTGGATTCATGAGTCTCACCTTCGTGATGTACGTCGTTCCTTCCCACTGACGGCTCAGCGTCCCTCTGATGCTGAGTGTTCTATTGCTCGTTGTACAGTGACGTCCACCAGTCGTGACTCCGGTGGCACTTGGATCATTGATTCCGGTGCCACCCACCACATGACGTGTCGTCGTAGTGACTTTGTGGTACTTGGTCCTGTCACGACTGTCCGTTCTGTTCGTACAGGTTCTGGTCAGTCCTTACCGGTTCACGGTGTTGGGGTTGTATGCTTTGATGGTCCGTCTAGCCCCCTGTATCTCTCTGACGTGCTGTTTGTGCCTGATCTTGAGCTCAGTTTGCTGTCTGTGCGTGCCTGCACTCTGATGGGTCTCTCTTTTGCACATACCGCTGACTCAGCGATTGTGACTGCTCTTGACACCCGTATCATTGTCTTGCGTGCCTCAATCGTCGATGATGTGTACCGCATTGCTCGGCCCTCCTCCCCTTGCTCTCCCACCTCCTCTGGTCGTGTTTTTGTCACTGGTGTTCTATCCCCAGAACACCAGCGGTTGCTTCACCGATGTCTGTGTCATGTGGGCTCTGACACTGTGTCGAAGCTCATCCGGACACAGCCCGCTCTTGGTCTTGATGTGGCTTCTTTTGAGAAGCCACCCAAGACTGACTGTCTTTATTACGCTCAGGGTAAGATGCACCGGTGCACTTACCCTGATTCGCGTTCCCGAGCGCTGAAGCCCCTCGAGTTGGTCCACTCGGACCTGCTTGGTCCTCTCCCGGTCGAGTCGCTGTCCGAGAGGGGCCGGTATGTTCTGACGCTGACCGATGACTTCACCCGGATGCGGTGGGTCTACAGTCTGCGTCAGAAGAGCGACGCCGCCCTTGCGGTTCGGCTCTGGCTCGTGATGGCTGAGCGTCAGTCTCGCCACACGCTACATACCTTTCACTCGGATCGCGGCGGCGAGTTCCTCGGCGAGATAGACTCCTTCTTTGCTGAGCACGGCATTTTTCACCAGGTCTCCGCTCCTGCTACCCCATAGCAGAACGGTGTATCTGAGCGCTGGAACCGCACCATGGAGGATGCGGTCCGCGCCATGCGGTCTGAGTGCGGTCTCCTGGAGTCCGTCGCATTCGAGGGCTTCGCCTACATGACTTGGGTCTGGAACCGCCTCCCGCATGGTCCGCTTCTGGATCATGTTACACCGTACGAGCTCTGGTTTGGCCACCGTGCCGATCTTCGTCTCGCACGCGTCTCGGGTTCCCTGGCCTCCGTATGGTACACCGAGGACCAGCAGGGGTCCAAGGTCTCCCCTCGGGGTCGCTTGTGTACCTTCATCAGCATCTCCCCGCGGTCGAAGGCCAGGCGCTTTTGGGACCCCACTCGCCGTCGTGTCATTAAGTCTCGCGACGCGCTGTTTTTTTAGTCACTCACATACCGTGATCTGACTTCGATCACATCGCTCTCTGCATCTCATGTCCCTTCCTGTGAGGGCCCTCGGCGGATGGGGGAGACCTCTTCGCCAGCGACCATTCCTCGCCAAGCTGATGTGTTTGCACGAGTCCCCTCTCGATCTCCAGCACTTGATGATCCGGCTATCATTGCCGTTGGTCCAGAGATCCCACCTCTCCAGCCTGCTTCGCACCCCACAGGTACCGCTGCTCCCACGCCTCCTCCTGCATCACCCTCTGTGTCCACTAGCACCCCTGCTCCAGCGTCTGACCCAGCCCAGCCCACTCCTGTCTCTACATCAGCTGCCACTCCTGTCTCAGTGTCCGGGCCAGCCTAGCCCGCTGTCATCCCCAGCTCAGTGTCCCCCACACACGCATCTCCGCGCACGGCATCTCCGACTGCCTCGTCTCAGCCCTCACCAGCTGTGGTCGTACCTGTCCCTGTGGTCGTACCTGTTCCTGCGCCTGAGGTGCGCCCCTCGACCTCCGGCTACTCCCGTGAGCCCGGTGGTCGTCTTCGACCACTGTATTCTGGAGCTCAGCGAGCGTCGGGTTCCGGACCCAGACGTTCCTCTCGCAGCATTGCGAGCGGTGATCCAAGCACAAAGGCCTTAGGCCTGAGTGTCCGCACTGAGCTTTCAGAGGTACACCCAGCATGTCCCATAGGGCACAACCTGGTCACTCGCGAGTTCCATATCGCCTGTGACGCAGCAGCTGATCTCGTGACCGTCACGCCAGACACCGAGGCGTGTGCACTTGCCACGCAGAGTTCCCCCTCTATGGCGCCGGACCCGGGCACATTGAGGGAGGCTTTCTCATTGCAGGATGCTGATGCCTGGCGAGCTGCTTGCGAGGATGAGCTTTGCGCTATCCGAGAGCACGGAGTCTACGAGCTGGTCGACCTTCCCCTTGGGAGGAAGGCGATTCAGGTCAAGTGGGTCTTTTGCAAGAAAGTGAAGCCGGATGGCTCACTGGAACGCTACAAGGCCCGCTTGGTCGTCAAGGGGTTCTCTCAGATTGAGGGAGTTGATTACACTGACACCTTTGCCCCTGTCGGCCGCATGACCT
>SZWC01014487.1:6172-30596 GCA_023375785.1 Penium margaritaceum
CTCCCCGCTTCTTCTTGAACACCCACTTGCAGTTGATCACCTTACGTCCAGGTGGACGCTCAGTCAGCTCCCACGTGCCGTTGTCCAGCTGCGACTGTATCTCCTGCTGCACGGCTTGCGCCCAATCTGCTGTATCCGGTGCAGCCATGGCCTCCTTGTATGACGTTGGCTCATCTGAATCTGCTGCAACTGCGACGTTCATCTGTTCTGGTTTCTGCAGCATCCGGAAATGGCCGCGCTCACCAGGCTTGTAACGCACCCTAAGAGGGTACCTGCGACCTGGTGCTGGAGCGTTAGCGGGCGGCTGGCGCGGTGCTGCTGGCACAACTGCTGCTGCTGGTAGTGCTACATCTCCCTCCTCTGCTTCTGCCAAAAAATCTGTTGTATCTGCAACATCAGACATGGGAGAGTAGAGTGATTCTCCCACTGTCACAGTGGAGGAAGGATCGGGAGAAACTGGGTCAGGAAGAATTTCTACTCCCACTGTCTCGTCAGCTGCTGGTTCTGCTGCCTCTTCACTCACGATGTTGGTGCCGATGACGTTGCTCTCGTTGAAGACGACATCCTTGGAGATGATGACGTGGCCTGTATCCCTCTCGTAGAGGCGATACGCCTTGCTCGCCACGTCGTAGCCAATCATCAGCATCTGTGCACTCTTCGCATCCCACTTTTGCCGCTTCTCCTTTGGCACGTGCATGTGCGCCAAGCTGCCAAACGTGCAAAGATGACCTACGCTTGGCTTCTTGCCGAACCACGCCTCGTACGGCGTCATCTGCTCCAGCGCCTTAGTTGGACTGCGGTTCTTGATGTAGACCGCAGTGCTCACGGTTTCAGCCCAGAAGTCGTAGGTCAGCCGAGCTGCGTGCAGCATGGAGTGCGCTGACTCCACAATGGTACGGTTGGCGGGTTCTGCTACACCGTTTTGCTGCGGCGAGTACAGCACGGTACGCTGCGCCTTGATGCCAGCTGCTGCGAGGTAGTCCTGGAATTCCTTGCTCAGGTACTCTTTACCACGGTCGCTGTGCAACGCCTTGATCTTCTTGCCAGATTGGTTCTCCACCATGGCCTTGAACTCCTTGAACCTGTCAAAGCACTGGTCCTTGGAGGAAAGGAAGTACACAATAGTGTAACGACTGAAATCATCAATGAAGGTGAGAAAATACCTAGAGCCTCCAAAGCTCTGGGTCTGCATCGGTCCGCAAAAGTCCGTGTGGACCAGCTCCAACACCTCTTTTGCATGCTCCCCTGCTCCAGAGAACGTTTCGCGATGCTGCTTCCCCTCCAAACAGCCGATACATAACTGCTGCTCAAAGTTAGATATGGTAGGCAGGTCACGCACCATCTGCTTTGCTTGAAGCTGCTGCAAGGCGCGCATGCTGATGTGGCCGTAGCGCGCATGCCAGATCTCACCATCTGTCGCCTGCACTACTGTTGCAAGACTCTGCTCACGCGGGATCTTGGTCGCCCAACAGGCCGTACATGTCGCCCTCCTTCACCGACTTGGCCAACTCCTCTCCTGTTTCCTTGTTGAGGATGTAGCCATAGTCATCATCGAAGACAACGCGCAGTCCTGTGTTGGTGAGAGAGGACACTGAGAGAAGGTTGAACGCAGCATCAGGCACATACAGCACGCCATGGAAAACTCCCACTTCAATGCCACGTGGGGTCTCCAACCACATCTCCACAATCCCAATCCCCTCAGCATACACCACCCAATCATCACCCAAAGGAATCGGCTGAGGAGGAATAGAGAGCAGCTGTGTGAACCACTCCTTGTGGTGCGTCAGACTCTTGGTACATCCCAAGTCCTTGTACCACGCCACATCCGCCTTTTCCTTCTGCGACATGTCAGACTTCGCCATGAAGAGGCGGTCGCGCACCTACTTGGCGACGTTCATGTTGCCAAAATGGTGCACGCTAGTCTGGTTTTGCTGCTGCTACTGCTGCTGGCGTTGCTGTGACTGCTGCTGCTGTTATTGTGGAGATTGCTGCTTTAGCTGCTACTGTTGCTGCTGCTGCTCTTTCTGGTCCCTCTTAAACTTGAAGCACTCTTTCTTGTAGTGCCCCTCTTTCTGGCAATAGTGGCACTTGCCCTTCTTCTTGCCTCTCTGCTGCCCGGACTGCTGCTGCTGCTGGTTGCGTGAGCCCATGGCCATGAAAGCTGCTTCACTGCTGCTACCGCCATTGTGCTTTGCCGCATTGCGACGCAATTCCACTTGCACCAGGTGTGTGCAGATGAAGTCGAGGTCGAGAGTTGGCTGGCACTCCAGCGTCTCTCGTACCGTGTCGTAGCTGGTTGGGAGTCCCCTCAGCAAGAGGAGGATGAAGCGCGTCTCTTCCACAGGATTGCCGGCCGCTCTCAGCTGCTTCGCCAGCTCCTTTGCCCTGTCCAGATACGCCTCCATCCCTTCACCCCCATGCATTTTCAGCGCCATCATCTTTTCCTCCAAAAGCATGAGGAATGCAGGATCCTTGCTCTCATACTTCTTGCACAACGTGTCCCACCCCTCCTTTGCAGTAGCCTTCTCACTCACGTACTGAAGATGCGAGTTGGAGATGGTGTTAAGAAGCAACCTGTAGGCCTGTCTGTCCTTCTTCTTGCACTCCTCGTACGTGGCTGGTACAGTTGCAGAAGAACCCGCATCAGCTGCACCCTTTTGCGGCGTCTTCTCCGCCACCACCTGCGCTGCGGTGATGCCTTTTGCCTGTGGAACTGGAGCCGGCTCGTCGCCGCTCACCACCTCCCACAAGCCCCTCTCCTCCAAAAGGAGGCGGGTACGGATCTTCCAAAACGTGAAGTTGGCACGTCCCTCCAGCCTCTCCAAAGGCTGGGCTGCTGTCACAACGCTAGGTGCTGCCATTTTGGGCCTTGGTGATGCTCAGCGCTGCCCTTGGATGGCAGCGCTACCCCTGCTTCTACTACTGCTTCTGCCAGAAATCTGTCTGACAGAAAATGAACTGTAGGTGCCAGCAGACTGGGAATTTTGAGAAACTGAGCGCACCACTGGAAAAGGCAGCTCAAAACCTTTCAGATCGACCCATAAAACAGGGTCATCAACAGGGGATTTTGAAAGATATGCCCTCTTGAAAACAGGGTATGCTTCTGCTCCTACTCCAACTCAGACCAGCCAGTTTGTAAACGGCGTTTCTCCCAAACGAATCAATGGAATGCACATATTTTTGCACAAATGAGAAGCTTAGGAAAAATACTACAATTCGCATGTGCCACTTTTTAAATTTGACAAAGAAATGAGAGAATTATGGTCATCACAAGGCGACACTCTTACTCATAGAGAAGAGTGTAGCCCAGGCCGACCTCGTTTTGAGCTTAACTCTCAATCCGACCGTTGGATCTTCGCAATCTTGCGCTCGTTGGAAAACTTGTCTGTTGAACTTGAAGATCTTGAACTTGCTCTGATACTAAATGTTGGAACTAAAGGAGAGAGGGAGCCTTGGAGCAGCGAGCATGTGTGATTGGAGGGGCATCACTTGTGCTGAAAAATGGTTATTCAATCACTCAAAATGATGGAGTACATATAGAGCTAGAGCTTGGGCAAGTCAGCCTTCTCACAAGCCACACCACTTAGCCATGAAGGCTAAGGCTCACACACTAGAGTCCATAATCTCACACAAGGGAGGAAATCAGCCTAGCAATCAGGCTGACCACTCACACACGACCTAGAGAGCTAGAGAATGCTCTCATGGCACACTTCTAGTGGTCACATAACCCACAAACCCATGGAGAATTGCCATGTATCCATGGCTAGCACACAAGGATCTCACCTCACCTAAAAAGTAAGGAGAGGTACCTTTATCCTAGTCAGCACACTCTGACAAGGCAATCCTAAGACCAAGGACCTTTTTGGATATTTCTCCTATCAGGTCTTGACCCTGGACCTCTTGCCTTTTTCTTTTCTCAGGCTAAGGCATGGAGCCATCACCCATGCCCACCCAGACATCGACGGTCCATGACCCCCGAAACTTCGAAAATTCATATCTCCCAATCCGACCGTTGGATCGGCGTCAAACTTGGACCGTAGACATTTTGCCACCTGATCTTTCCAATGGTGAAGTAGGATTGGCAACCGGAGCAAGCATCTGGTACTTTCCTGGAACTTGCTGCTGTGGACCTGAAACTGAGCCAGATGGCTCCTTTCCCAACACTGTGACATGTCAGAGTTCGCCATGAAGAGGCGGTCGCGCACCTCTTTGGCCACGTTCATGTTGCCAAAATGGCGTATGCCAGTATTGTTATGCTGTTGCTGCTGATGTTACTGAGACAGCTACTACTATTGTTGTGGAGACTGCTGAGAATACTGCGACTGTTGCTGTTGTTACTGTGGAGACTATTGCTTTTGTTGCTACTACTGCAACTCCTTCTGGTCCCTCTTGAACTTGGAGCACTCTTTCTAGTAGTGACCCTCTTTTTGGCAATAGTGGCATTTACTTTTCTTCTTACCTCTTTGCTGCCCGGACTACTGCTCGTGCTAGTTGCGTGAGCCCATGGCCATGAAAGCTGCTTCACTACTGCTGTTGACGCCATTGCGCTTTGCTGCATTGCGACACAATTCTACCTGCACCAGGTGCGTGCAGATGAAGTCGAGATCGAGAGTCGGCTGGCACTCCAACGTCTCTCGCACCATGTCATAGCTCGTTTGGAGTCCTCACAGCAAGAGAAAGATGAACCATGTATCTTCTATGGAATTGCCAGCTGCTTTCAGCTGCTTTGCCAGCTCCTTTGCCCTGTCCAAGTACGCCTCCATCCCTTCGCCACCCTGCATTTTCAATGCCATCATTTTCTCCTCGAAAAGCATGAGGAATGCAGGATCCTTGCTCTCATACTTCTTGCACAACGTGTCCCACCCCTCTTTAGCAGTAGCCTTGTCACCCACGTACTGAAGATGCGGGTTGGAGATGGTGTTGACAAATAGCTTGGAAGCCTGCATGTCCTTCTTCCACTCCTCATATGCCGTCGCTTAAGTTGTAGATGAAGTTGCATTTGTTGCACCTTTCTACGGGGTCTTCCCCGCAACGACCTTTGCTATGGTGATGCCTTTTGCTTGTGGAGGCGGAGCACGCTTGTCGCCGCTTACCAACTCCCACAAGCCCCTCTCCTCCAAAAGGAGGCGGGTGCGATCTTCCAAAACGTAAAGTTGGCGCGTCCTTCCAGCCTCTCCAAGGGCTGGGCTGCTGTTACCACACCTGCTGCTGCCATTTTGTGCCTTGGTGATGCTCAGCGCTACCCTTGACTGGCGACGCTACCCCTGCTTCTGTTGCTCCTTCTGCCAGAAATCTGTCTGATGGAAAATGGACTGTGGAGGCCAGCAGACTAGAAATTTTGAAAAATCCAGCCCACCACTGGAAAATTCAGCACAAAACCTTTGCGATCGACCCATAAAACAAGGTCATCAAGGGGGAGTTTCAGAGATATGCCCTTTTGAAAACAAAGTATACTACTGCTCCATCCACCTTGTAAAGGGCTTTTCTCCTTGACGTAATCATGGAATGCAACTGTTTTTGCTCCAATGGTAAGCTAAGAAAAGAAACTTCAATTTGTCGGTACTATTTTTTAAATTTGACAAAGAAATGAAAGAGTTATGGTCATCATAAGGCGACAGTCTTACTCAAAGAGAAGAGTGTAGCCCTGGGCGACCTCGTTTTGAGCATAACTCTGAATCCGACCATTGGATCCTTGCGTTCTTGGGCTTGTTCAAAAGCTTGTCTCTTGATTTGGTCAATCGTCAAATCTGGAGAAGATTTCACCCCAACTCGTCACTCTCAAAGTGACGGCCTGTGCTGGCTGAAAGTGGCAGAACTTGACTCTGATATCAAATATTGGATCTGGAGGAGAGAGGGAGCCTCGGAGCAGTAAGCATATAGGACTAGAAGGGCATCACTTGTACTAAAGAATGGTTATTGAATCATTTAAAATGATGGAGTACATATAGGACTAGAGCTTGGGCAAGTCAGCGCTCTCACAAACCACACTATTTAGCCATGGAGGCTAAAGCTCACACACTAGAGTCCATAATCTCACACAAGAGAGGAAATCAGCCTAGCAATCAGGCTGACCACTCACACACAACATAGAGAGCTAGAGAATGCCCTCATGGCATACTCCTAGTGGTCATATAACACACAATCCCAAGGAGAATCGCCATGAGTCCATGGCTAGTACACAAGGATCTCACCTCACCTAAAAAGTAAGGAGAGGTACCTATTTCCTAGTCAGCATTCTCTGACAAGGCAACCCCAGAATCTAGGACCTTTTTGGATAATTTTCCCATCAGGTCTTGACACTGCATCTCTTGCCGTTTTCTTTCCTCAGGCTAAGGCATGGAGCCATCGCCCATGGTCACCCAGAGATCAACTGCCGATGACCCGGAAAACTTAAAAAATTCATAAATTTTGATCCAACTGTTGGATCGGCCTCAAACTTGGACCGTAGATATTTTGCCACCTGATCTTCCTAATATTGAAATTCGATTGACATTCGGAGTAGGCATCTTATACTTTCCTCGAACTTGCTCCTATGGACCTGAAACTGAGCCAGATGGTTCTCTTCCCAACACGTACAAGGAGGCCATGGCTGCATCAGATGTAGCAAATTGTGCACAAGCTGGAGAGCAGGAGATACAGTCGCAGCTCGACAACGGTACATGGGAGCTCATTGAGTGTCTACCTGGGCGTATGGTGATCAAGTGTAAGTGGGTAATAAAAAAAAGCGGGGAGCGGATGGCAACTTGGAAAAATACAAGGCAAGGCACGTCGCTAAGGGCTACCCGGAGTAAGAAGTGATCAACTACATGGAAACCTTTGCTCCCGTTACAAAATTTGCCTCGGTACGTACGGTTCTTCGTTTTGTCGCAACAGAGAACTTTGAGATATACCACATGGACGTCAAGATAGCGTTCCTGAACGGTGACCTGGACGAGGACATTTACATGGAGCACCCGGAGGAGTTCGTCATGGATGGCCAGGACTACGTGGTTTGCAAGCTGCAGTCGTTGTACGGCCTCAAGCAAGTATCGTGTGCTTGGAATTAGAAGCTGGATGCGGCATTGGAGTACATGGAATTTGAGCATACCGAGTGTGACTACAACGTCTATTGTTGGCAGCATGGTCATGAGGTGCTCATCATCATCGTCTATGTAGATGACATGCTCCTCCCTTCCAACAGCATGTCTGCACTGCAGGATTTCAAGGAGGCAATACAAGAGCGCTTCCAGATGTCTGATCTCGGGGAGGCATCATATTTTCTCAGTATCCAGATCACACATGAATGCAAATCACACACTCTTTCACTACAGCAAAGCCGCTACATCAAGGATGTCTTAAAGCGGTTCCGCTTTGCAGAGGCAAACCCCATCGGCATGCCACTAGAGACGCGGCAGTACCTCATGAACTTCAATTGAGAAGGTAATGCAGCTGAGCGGCAGAAGTACCAGAGCGTTGTCGGCATAACTGCTCTATTGTTTGGGTGAGGTGAGATCCTTGTGTGCTAGCCATGGACACATGGCCATTCTCCATGGGATTGTGGGTTATGAGACCACTAGGAGTGTTCCATGAAAGCATTCTCTAGCTCTCTAGGTCGTGTCTGAGTGATCAGCCTGATTGCTAAGCTGATTTCCTCCCTTGTGTGAGATTATGGACTCTAGTGTGTGAGCCTTAGCCTCCATGGCTATTGGTGTGACTTGTGAGAGGGCTGACTTGTCCAAGCTCTAGCTCTATATGTACTCCATCATTTTGAGTGATTCAACAACCATTCTTCAGCACAAGTGATGGCCTTCCAGTCCCATATGCTCGCTGCTCCAAGGCTCCCTCTCTCCTTCAGTTTTAACACCTTTGACTTGGTACTGGAGCGTTAGCAGGCGGCTAGTGCATTGTTGTCGGCATAACTGCTCTTGTTGATGGTAGCGTATTTCTTCTGGTATTTTTTCCAATGAGGCTGCTGTATCTGATGCATCATACATGGGAGAATGGAATCCAAGGGTTGCTTCGCAAGGCTCATCCACGGAGGGTGAGTCAAGACCTATGATCATGCTGATCGGTAGTTTTGCCATTATCACGGTAGAGGAAAGTTCAAGAGAGCCGGGTCAGGGAGAATGTCTACTCCCACTGCTTCATCAGCTGCTGCTTTTGCTACCTCTTTGTAGATGATATTCATGTCGATAACGTTACTTTAGTTGAAAACGACATCCTTGGAGATGATGACATGGCCGGTATCCCTCTCGTAGAAACGATACGCCTTACTAGCTACGTCATAGCCGATCATCAGCATTTGTGCGATTTCACATCCCACTTCTGCCGCTTCTCCTTGAGTACGTGCATGAGCACCAAGCTGCCAAACGCACGAAGATGACCCACGCTCGGCTTCTTGCCGAACCACACCTTGTACCGTGTCATCTGCTTTAGGGCCTTGGTTGACTATGTTTCTTGAAGTACACCGCAGTGCTCACTAGTTTGGCCCTAAAGTCGTAAGTGAGTCAAGCCGCCTGCCATATCGAGCGTGCTCAGTCAACGATGATGCGGTTTCCGCATTCTGTTACGCCATTGTGCTATAGTTCATGGCGCGATCCATTGCGCCTTGATGCGTTCTGCTGCGAGGTAGTGTTGGAAAAGGAGCCATCCGGCTCAGTTTCAAGTCCACAGGAGCAAGTTATAAGAAACTACCAGATGCTTGCTCTGATCATCAATCCAACTTCTGCATTGGAAAGATCAAGTGCCAAAATATCTATGGTCCAAGTTTGAGGCCGATCCAACAGTCGGATTGGGAGATATGAATTTTCAAAATATCGGGGGTCATGGACCGTCGATGTCTGGGTGGACATGGGTGATGGCTCCATGCCTTAGCCTGAGAAAAGAAAAAAGGCAAGAGGTCCAAGGTCAAGACCTGATGGGAGAAATATCCAAAAAAGGCCCTTGATCTTAGGATTGCCTTGTCAGAGTGTGCTGACTATGATGAAGGTACCTGTCCTTACTTTTTAGGTGAGGTGAGATCCTTGTGTGCTAGTCATGGACACATGGCGATTCTCCATCAGCTTGTGGGTTATGTAACCACAAGAAGCATGCCATGAGAGAATTCTCTAGCTCTTTAGGTTGTGTGTGAGTGGTCAGCCTGATTGCTAGGCTGATTTCCTCCCTTGTGTGAGATTATGGACTCTAGTGTGTGAGCTCTAGCCTCCATTGCTAAGTGGTGGGGCTTGTGAGAGGGCTGACTTGCCCAAGCTCTAGCTCTATATGTACTCCATCATTTTGGGTGATTGAACAACAATTCTTCAGTACAAGTGATGCCCTTCCAATCACACATGCTTGCTACTCAAAGGCTCCCTACCTCTAGATCCAACATTTGGTATCTGAACCAAGTTCTGTCAATTTCAGCCAGCACAGGTTGTCACTTTGAGAGTGACGGATTGGGGACAAACCCTCACCAGATTTCAGAATCAACCAGTGGATCGTCAAGTTCAAGAGGCACACTTTCCAACGAGCTCAACATCACGAAGATCCAACAGTCGGATTGAGAGTTTTACTCAAAACGAGGTTGGCCAGGGCTACATTCTTCTCTATGAGTAAGACTATCACCTTGTGATGACCATAACTCTCTTGTTTCTTTGTCAAATTTAAAAAGTGGCACATGCGAACTGTAGTCCTTTTCTTAAGCTTTCAATTGATGGAAAAATATTTGCATTCTATTGACTCGTTTGGGGGAAAAGCCGTTTACAAGCTGGTTGGTCTGAGTTGGCATACGAGCATAAGCATACCCTGTATTCAAGAGGGTATATCTTTCAAAATACCCTGTTGATGACCCTCTTTTATGGGTTGATCTGAAAGGTTTTGAGCTGAATTTTCGAGTGGTAGACTGGATTTTTCCGAATACCCACTCTACTGGCATCTATAGTCCATTTTGTGTCAGACAGATTTCTGTAGAAACAACAGCAGAAGCAGGTGTAGCGCCGCCATCCAAGGGCAGCGCTGACCATCACCAAGGCTCAAAATAGCAACAGCTGGCGTTGTAACAGCAGCCCAGCCTTTGGAGAGGCTGGAGGGACGCGCTAACTTCACGTTTTGGAAGATCCGTACCCGCCTCCTTTTGGAGGAGAGGGGCTTGTAGGAGGTGGTAAGCGGCGACGAGCCGGCTCCAGTTCCACAAGCAAAAGGCATCACCGCAGCACTAATGGTGGCAGGGAAGACGCCACAAAAGGGTGCAGCTGATGCGGGTTCTTCTGCAGCTGTACCACCGGCGTATGAGGAGTGGAAGAAGAAGGACACGGAGGCCTACACGTTGCTTGTAAACACCATCTCCAACTAGAATCTTCAGTACGTGAGTGACAACGCTACTTCAAAGGAGGGGTGGGACATGTGCAAGAAGTATGAGAGCAAAGATCCTGCATTCCTCATGCTTTTGGAGGAAAAGATGATGGCGCTAAAAATGCAGGGTGGTGAAGGGATGAAGGCGTATCAGGACAGGACAAAGGAGCTGGCGAAGCAGCTGACACAGCCGGCAACCCTGTGGAAGAGACGCGCTTCATCCTCCTCTTTCTGAGGGGACTCCCAACTTGCTACGACACGGTGCGAGAGACGCTGGAGTGCTAGCCAACTCTCGACCTCTACTTCATCTGCACACACCTGGTACAAGTGGAATTGCAGCAAAACGTAATGGCGGCGGTAGCAGTGAAGCAGCTTTTGTGGCCATGAGCTCATGCTACCAGCAGCAACAGCAGTATGGACAGCGAAAAGGCAGAAAGAAAGGCACATGCCACTACTGCCAGAAAGAGGGACACTACAAAAAGGAGTGTTTCAAGCTCAAGAGGGACCAGAAGGAGCAGCTGCAGCAGCTGTCATTGTAATAGCAGCAAAAGCAGCAGTAGTAGCAGCAGCAGTCACAGTAGCGTCAGCAGCAGCAGCAGCAGCAAAATCTGGCTGGTGTGCGCCACTTTGGCAATAAGAATGTGGCCAAGGAGGTGCGCGACCGTCCTTTCATGGCGAAGTCTGACATGTCGCAGGTGGAGAAGGTGGATCTCGCATGGTATAAGGACAAAGGATGTACCAAGAGCCTCACACATCACAAGGAGTGTTTTACACAGCAGCTGTCCATCCCTCCTCATCCTATCGCTATGGGTGATGATCGGGTGGTTTATGCTAAGGGGATTGGGATTGTGGAAATGGCGTTGGAGACCCCGCGCGGCATTGAAGTAGGTGTTTTCCATGGTGTGCTGTATGTACCTGATGCTGCGTTCAACCTCGTCTCAGTCTCATCTCTTACAAATACAGGACTGCGCGTCCTCTTCGATGATGACTACGGCTTCATCCTCAACAAGGATACAGGAGAGGAGTTTGCCAGGTCGGTGAAGGAGGACGACATGTACCGCCTACTTGGGGCGACCAAGATCCCACGTGAGCAGAGTCTTGCAGCAGTGGTGCAGGCGACAGATGACGAGATCTGGCATGAGCCCTACGGCCACATCGGCATGCGCGCCTTGCAACAGCTTCAAGCAAAGCAGATGGTGCGTGACCCGCCTACCATCTCTAACTTTGAGCAGCACTTATGCATTGGTTGTTGGGAGGGGAAACAGCACCGCGAGGCGTTCTCTGGAATAGGGGGGTGTGTGAAGGATGTGTTGGAGCTGGTCCACATGTACCAATGCAGACCCACAACTTTGGAGGCTCTAGGTATTTCTTGACCTTCATTGATGATTTCAGTTGTTACACTGTTGTATACTTCCTTCCTTCCAAGGACAGCGCTTTGACAGGTTCAAGGAGTTCAAGGCCATGGAGGAGAACCAAACAGGCAAGAAGATCAAGGCGATGCGCAGCCATCACGGTGGAGAGTACCTGAGCAAGGAATTCCAAGACTACCTCGCAGCGACTGGCATCAAGGCGCAGCTTACGGCACCGTACTCACCGTAGCAGAACGATGTAGCAGAACACGCCAATCGTACCATAGTGGAGTCGGCGCGCTCCATGTTGCACGCGGCTCGGCTGACCTATGACTTTTGGGCTAAAGTCATGAGCAATGCGGTCTACATCAAGAATCGTAGTCCAACTAAGGTGCTAGAGCAGATGACGCCGTACGAGGCGTGGTTCGGCAAGAAACCGAGCGTGGGTCATCTCTAAGCATTTGGCAGCCTGGCGCACATGCAGGTACCCAAGGAAAAGCGGGAGAAATGGGACGCAAAGAGTGCACAGATGCTGATGATTGGCTACGACGTGGCAAGCAAGGCCTATCGCCTCTACGAGAGGGATACAGGTCACGTCATCATCTCCGGGGATGTCGTCTTCAACAAGAGGAACGTCATTGGCACCAACATTGTGTGTGAAAAGGCAACAGAACCAGTAGTTGACGCGACAATGGGAGCAGAAATTCTTCCTGACCTAGTTTCTCCCGATCCTTCCTCTACTGTGACAGTTGGAGAATCACTCTACTCTCCCATGTCTGATGAAGCAGATACAGCAGCTTCATTGGCAGAAGTAGAGGAAAGAGATGTAGCACTACGAGCAGAAGCAGTTGTGCTAGCAGCACCGCGTCAGCCGCCTACTAACGCTCCAGCACCAGGTTGCAGGTATCCTTTCAAGGTGCGTTACATGCCTGGTGAGCGCGGCCATTGTTGGATGCTGCAGAAACCAGAACAGATGAACGTTGCAGTTGCAGTTGATTCAGATGAGCCAACGTCATACAAGAAGGCCATGGCTGTACCGGATGCAGCAGATTGGGCACAAGCCGTGTAGCAAGAGATGCACTCGCAACGGGACAACGGCACGTGGGAGCGGACTGAGCATCCACCTGGACGTAAGGTGATCAAGTGCAAGCGGGTGTTGAAGAAGAAGCGGGGAGCAGATGGTGTTGGGAAAGGAGCGATTCGGCTCAGTTTCAGATCCACAGGAGCAAGTTCAAGGAAAGTACCAGATGCCTGCTCCGATTGTGGATCCGACTTTGTCAGTGAAAAAATCTCTACGGTCAAAGTTTGAGGCTGATCCAACGGTCGGATTGGGAGATATGAATTTTTGAAGTTTCGGGGGTCATGGACCGTCGATGTCTAGGTGGGCATGGGTGATGGCTCCATGCCTTAGCCTGAGAAAAGAAAAAGGCAAGAGGTCCAAGGTCAAGACCTGATGGGAGAAATATCCAAAAAGGTCCTTGGTCTTAGGATTGCCTTGTCAGAGTGTGGTGACTAGGATAAAGGTACCTCTCCTTACTTTTTAGGTGTGGTCAGATCCTTGTGTACTAGCCATGGATACATGGCGATTCTCCATGGGTTTGTGGGTTATGTGACCACTAGAAGTGTGCCATGAGAGCATTCTCTAGCTCTCTAGGTCGTGTGTGAGTGGTCAGTCTGATTGATAGGCTGATTTCCTCCCCTGTGTGAGATTATGGACCTTGGTGTGTGAGCCTTAACCTCCATGGCTAAGTGGTGAGGCTTGTGAGAGGGCTGACTTGCCCAGGCTCTAGCTCTATATATACTCCATTATTTTGCTTGATTAAATAACCATTCTTCAACACAAGTGATGTCCTTCCAATCACAGATGCTCGCTGCTCCAAGGCTCCCTCTCTCCTCCATATCCAACATTTGGTGTCAGAGCCAAGTTCTGCCACTTTCAGCCAGCACAGGCCGTCACTTTGAGAGTGACGGGTTGGGGTCAAACCTTCACCAGATTTGACAATCAACCACTAGAGCGTCAAGTTCAAGAGACAAGCTTTCCGACGAGCCCAAGATCGGGAAGATCCAACACTCGGATTGAGAGTTATGCTCAAAAGGAGGTTAGCCAGGGCTACACTCTTCTCTATGAGTAAGACTGTCGTCTTGTGATGACCATAACTCTCTTGTTTCTTTGTCAAATTTGATAATTGGCACATGCCAATTGTAGTATT
Source organism: Penium margaritaceum (assembly GCA_023375785.1). Taxonomy (NCBI): domain Eukaryota; kingdom Viridiplantae; phylum Streptophyta; class Zygnematophyceae; order Desmidiales; family Peniaceae; genus Penium; species Penium margaritaceum. The sequence continues at coordinate 20,040 of SZWC01014487.1, forward strand.
TTTCCTAAGCTTTCCATTGATTTAAACATATTTGCATTCCATTGATTCGTTTGGGAGAAACGCTGTTTACAAGCTGGCTGGTCTGAGTTGGAGTAGGAGCAGAAGCATACCCTGTTTTCAAGAGGGAATATCTTTTGCAATCCCCTGTTAATGACCCTGTTTAATGGGTCGATCTGAAAGGATTTTAGCTGAATTTTCCAGTGGTGGGCTTAGTTTTTCAAAACTTGCATTCTCCTAGCATCTACAGTCCGTTTTCTGTCAGATAGACTTCTGGCAGAAGCAGGAGCAGAAGCAGGGGTAGCGCCGCCATCCAAGGGCAGCGCTGAGCATCACCAAGGCTGAAAATGGCAGCAGCTGGCGTTGTAACAGCAACCCAGCCTTTGGAGAGGCTGGAGGGACGCGCCAACTTCACGTTGTGGAAGATCCGTACCCGCTTCCTTTTGGAGGAGAGGGGCTTGTGGGAGGTGGTGAGCGGCGACGAGCCGGCTCCAGTTCCACAGGCAAAAGGCATCACCGCAGCGCAGGTGGTGACGGGGAAAATGCCGCAAAAGGGTGCAGCTGATGCGGGTTCTTTTGCATCTGTACCTACGGCATATGAGTGGAAGAAAAAGTGTGGACTCTAGTGTGTGAGCCTTAGTCTCCATGGCTAAGTGGTGTGGCTTGTGAGGGGGCTGACTTGCCCAAGCTCTAGCTCTATATGTAGTCCATCATTTTGAGTGATTGAACAACCATTCTTCTGTACAAGTGATGCCCTTCCAATCACACATGCTCGTTGCTCCAAGGCTCCCTCTCTCCTCCAGATCCAACAGGTAGTCTTGGAACTCTTTGCTTAGGTACTGTAAGCCACGGCCATTGCGCAACGCCTTGATCTTCTTGTCAGATTGGTTCTCTACCATTGCCTTGAACTCCTTGAACATGTCAAAGCACTGGTCCTTGGAGGAAAGGAAGTATACAGCAGTGTAACGGCTGAAATCATCAATGAAGGTGACAAAATACCTAGAGCTTTTAAAGCTCTAGGTTTGCATCGGGTCATCTACGTCTGTGTGGACCAGCTCCAGTACCTCATTCGCGTCCTTGCCTTTTCTCGAGAATGCCTCGCGATGCTGCTTCCCCTCTATCTGCCAATGTATAACTGCTAATCAAAGGTAAAGATAATGGGTAAGTCATGCTCCATTTGCTTTGTTTGAAGTTGTTGCAAGGTGTACATACGTATGAGGCCATAGCGCACATGCCAGATTTTCCCATCTCTTACCTGTACCACTGGTGCAAGGCTCTGGTTGTGTAAGATCTTGGTCGCACCAAACAAGCGATACATGTCGCCTTCCTTCATCTACATCGCTAACTCATGTCCTGTTTCCTTGTCAAGGATGTAGGCATAGTCGTCCTCAAAGACAACTTGTAGTCCTGTGTTAGTGAGAGAGGACACTGAGAGAAGATTGAACATAGCATAAGGTACGTACAACACGCCATGGAACACCCGAAGTTCAATGCTACGCGGGGTCTCCAACCACATCTCCACAATCCCAATCCCCTCAGCATATACCATTCGAACATCACCCAAAGTAATCGAATGGGAGGAATGGAAAGCAGTTGCGTAAACCACTCCTTGTGGTGTGTCAAGCACTTTGTATACTTGAAGTCCTTGTACCACACCAGATCCGCCTTCTCTTTCCGGGACATATCCGACTTTGCCTTAAAGAGGCGGTCGTGCACCTCCTTGACAATGTTCATGTTGCCAAAATGGTGCACGTCGGTTTGGTTGTGCTGCTGCTGCTACTGCTGTTGGCGTTGCTGTGACTGCTACTGCTGTTTCTATGGAGATTGCTAGTTTTGCTGTTGCCATTGCTGCTCTATCTCGTCCCTCTTATACTTGAAGTACTCTTTTTTATACTGCCCCTCTTTCTGGCAATAGTAGCACTTGCCTTTCTTTTTGCCTCTTTGCTGCCCGGACTGCTCTTGCTTCTGGTAGCCTGAGCCCATGGCCATGATAGGTGCTTGACCTTTGCTGCTACCGCCATTCCGCATTACTGCATTACGACGCAGTTCTACCTACACCAGGTGTGTGCGGATGAAGTCTTGATCGAAATTTGGCTAGCACTTCAACGTCTCTCGCATCGTGTCATAGCTCAATGGGAGTCCTCTCAACAAGAAGAGGACGAAGCACATGTCTTCTACAAGACTGCCGGTTGTTTTTAGCTACTTTGCGAGCTCGTTTGTCATGTCCAAGTACGCATCCATCCCTTCGTCACCCTGCATTTTCAATGCCATCATCTTCTCCTCCAAAAACATGAGGAATGTAGGATCCTTGCTCTCATGCTTCTTGCATAACGTGTCCCACCCTTTTTTATAGTAGCCTTGTCATTCACGTACTGAAGATGCGTGTTAGAGATGGTGTTGACAAGTAGCCTATAGGCTTGCCTTTCCTTCTTCCCCTCCTCATATACCGCTGCTGCAGTTCTGCATGAATTTGCATCTTCTGCACCTTTTTTGTGGCGTCTTCCACATCACAACCCTCGTTGCAGTGATGCCTTTTGCTTGTGAGGGCGAATCGCGCTCGTCGCCGCTCACAAACTCCCACAAGTCCCTCTCCTCAAAAACAAGTATTGACCTAATCAGACATCAAGCTCTCCTCATGCATGAGTCCCAGCACGAAAGCAAAACGGCGTGAACTGGAGAACATTCCCTACCAGTCTGCTGTTGGAAGCGTCATACATGCCATAGTAGGAAGACGTCTTGATATTTCTTATGCTGTGGGACAAGTGTCCACGATAGAGGCGAATCCAGGGCCATACCACTGGCGAGCAGTCAACTGCATCATGTGCTATCTACGGAAGACCCGACACATGGGACTCCAGTTTGGAGGCTAGGAAGGATGTGACCCGCTGCAGTTGGTGTGCTACACAGATGCCGATTGGGGAGGAAGAATTGACGACACGAAGTCCACCTCAGGCTTTGTGTTCCTCTCGAACACTGGTGTAGTCTCTTGGGTAAGTAGAAAACAAGACTCTGTCTCCTTCTCTTTTGCTGACGTAGAGTATATCGCTCTCTCAACAGTTTGCCTGCTGAGATGAAAGTACCACAAACAGAGGTAACAGAGGTCCGCATCAACAATAAGAGCACCATGAAAATGGCAGAGCATGATGTCATCTCCCAGCGGACCAAGTACATTGACATCAGGTTTCATTACTCACGCGACCTGGTCGCAAAGGAGATTGTGGACCTGGAATACGTGGAGACAAGGAAGATGCTCACAGATTGCATGACTAAGGCGCTGGACATTGAATTGCACTCTGCAGGTACTCGAGGCATCGGTATGCTAAACTCTGTAGACGAAGATTGAGACCAAGACTACTGGAGAGAGAAGAGATCTCACAGCTAATTGACAGAGGTGCAAGGGAGAGTTTGTTGACCTAACATGCTCCTTTTCCAAAACTGATATTTGGAAACGTACAAGACGGACTAGGCATGCACTACTCCCTTGGAGTAAGTTCCCTAAGTCTGGTCCAGATAGACAAGGCATACACCACTCCTTTGGAGTAAGTCCCCTTGGTCTAATCTGGATAGTATAGCCAGCAAATACTACCTAGGACAACTCCTTGTGGCTTAGACGTTCCAGAGTTACTCTTATTTTTTTTTTTTTTTGGTTTTTAAGATGGTCCAGAGTTACTCTCTTGAGCGAGAGGTCACTGGGTCAAATCCTAGTCCGGTGACTAAATTTCTTTGTGATGGAAAGGGGGACACGAAGGTTCTAAGAGACATCTTAGAACGTTCCATGTGCCTTCCTAGTGGATGGTGCCACTAGGCGGTCACACGGAGCGCCATGTAGGCAGGAGAGATGATGGAATCCAGATTGCTCCCAAAGTGGCTCATCCAAGGACCCCCTACGCGCCTAGGCTAGAGGCTGGCTTTAGGACTGTAAGAACATGTCAGTTGCGTGTCATTAAGTAAAGTTCTTACCTTTGAGACTCCTCACAGAGTTGTCCACTCGTGGCAGACACTAAAGAAGCATTGGTTGGTGTCAGTCCCAAGAGTTTGCTCGTCGTCTGAAAGTGACTGGGTGCTAAGGACATAGTGTAAGATAGTGATTCCTATAAACTGCTTTGTGTGGAACCTTGGCTATGAGGGTGATATCATCTGTTGGTTGTAATACCAAGAGCAGTCGGCAAGAACCATTATGTTGGTACCCGTTTTCTAGACCGTCATCTCAGGTTAGTTAAAAGAAACCTCAGCAGGAGCCGAGATGTCGAGTTTGATGAAAGGACGCTCCGAATGGAGAAGTGGTTAGACCTGTTCATACTCCCAAATCAGGAGAGTGGTTGTGTTGCTCGATTTAGGTGAATAGGTACCAGAAAACTAACAGATTGAGCAAGTGAAGGATAGTGGTGCAGGGAGAGTGGCTGTACAGGCTAACACAACGACGGACTCTAACACTAAGTCTGAGTTGTCCAATGCCCTGAGTAAAACTCTCAAGATGGTGGCTCTTCCTCAAACAACGGATTACTTACAGCACAGAAGGAACAGAAGGAAGTAAGCCTTGAAGCACAACTAGTAACAGTCCGACATATTAGGCGCCAGGTACGATGCTGAGAGTGCGGAAGAGACCAGACTGAGCTGGTCATGCCTGGCTCAGAGAGAGCCTGTGACCGTAACAGAGACGAGCAACATGCCAAATGCAGGCAAGTGGAAGAAGGCAGTGGATAGCGAACTCGCATCCATTGAAGAGAACGGAACATGGATTCTGGTAGACAGGCCCCCAAACGCGTACATGGTGGGGTCAAAGTGGGTACTCCGGGAAATGTTCAAGCAAGATGGTACTATCCACAAGTACAAGGCAAGAGTGGTGGTGAAGGGGTTTTCCCAATGTGCAAGCTTAGAGTATAGGGAGACCTTTACGATTGTCATCACCTTTACCTCCATCAGATCCATATAGGGCGTCGCTGCAACAAAAGATCTGGATGTCCACCAGATGGACGTCAAGACAACTTTTCTATACGGGAAGCTAGACAGAAGAGTGCTGATGAAAGTACCCGAGGGAGTGAAAGCTCCATAGGGCAAGTTTTACAAACAGGTCAAAGTACTCTACGGGATGAAACAGGCCCAAAGGATATGGAACAAGGAGATGGATGGCTTCATGGTCAGGCTCTGCTTCACGTACTCCCAAAATGATCCTAATGTCTTTGTGCGGGAGGATGAGCAAGGTTTGATGCTGGTTGTACTGTACATGGATGACCTGATCATCTCCTTGTCATCGGTGGAGCTGTTGAACAAGCTGAAGATAAATCTCAGCAACAAGTTCAAGATAAAGGACATGGGTCCGCTCGAGTTCTACCTCGGGATAGCCATCCACCGGAATTGAGCAGCAGGCACCATCAGGCTATACCAGACCAAGTACATCATGGAGGTCCTCAAATGCTACAACATGCAAAACTGTAAGCCCATCACTATATCAATGACAAGAGACATCAAGCTCTCTTCTTCCATAAGCCCCAGCATGGAAGTAAAACAGCATGAAATGGGGAACATTCCCTACCGTTGAGGTAATGGACAAAGGAGTAAGGGAGAGTTTGTTGACCTGATATGCTCCTTGTCTATGGCTGATTTTTGGATAGGCAGTGGTTACATTAGGCATGCACTGCTCCCTTGGAATAAGTCACGTAAGTCTGGTCCAGATAGACAAGGCATGTATTGCTCCTTTAGAGCAAGTCCCCTTGGTCTAATCTGGATCGTATAGCCAGCAAACACTACCAAGGATAAGTCCTTGTGCCTTAGACATTTTAGAGTTAGTCTCTAAAGCTAGAGGTCACTGGGTCAAATCCAAGCCCGGTGACTAATTTTCTTTGTGACCAAAAAGAGGACAGGAAGGTTCTAGGAGACATCTAAGACACATCTAAGCCCCAGGAGTTTGCTCCTCACGCGAAAGTGACCAGGTGCTAAGGAATGAAATGATTCCTATGAATTACTCAGTGTGGAACCTTAGCTCTAAGGGTAATATCATCTCTTGGTTCCAATACCAGGAGCAGTAGGTAGGAATCATCATGTCAGAACCCGTTTTCTAGACCTTTGCTTGAGGCAGGTTGACAAAGACTTATGGATCCAGACTGACTGGTTCTAAGGCACACTTCTACGCACTCTCTCGCCCTTTCTGTTTTGCAATACACATCAGCTCCATCAGCTCCATCTGCTTTATCTTCTCCATCTGCTCCATTACCTCCAACGGCAGGTGCTAGCACTTAGCAAACAAGGACCAAGTGTTGGATTTGGAGGAGAGAGGGAGCCTTTGAGCAGCGAGCATGTATGATTGGAAGGGCATAACTTGTGCTGAAGAATGGTTGTTAAATCACTCAAAATGATGGAGTACATATAGAGCTAGAGCTTGGGCAAATCAGCCCTCTCACAAGCCACACCACTTAGTAATGGAGGCTAAGGCTCACACACTAGAGTCCATAATCTCACACAAGGGAGGAAATCAGCCTAGAAATGAGGCTGACCACTCACACACAACCTAGAGAGCTAGAGAATGCTCTCATGGCACACTCCTAGTTGTCACATAACCCACAAACCCATGGAGAATCGCCATGTGTCGATGGCTAGTACACAAGGATGTCACCTCACCTAAAAAGTAAGGAGAGGTCCTTTATCCTAGCCAGAACACTCTGAGAAGGCAATTCTAAGACCAAGGACCTTTTTGGATATTTCTCCCATCAGGTCTTGACCCTGGACCTCTTGTCTTTTTCTTTTCTCAAGCTAAGGCATGGAGCCATCGCCCATGGTCACCAGGATATCGGAGGTCCATGACCCCCGAAACTTCGAAAATTCATATCTCCCAATTCGACCGTTGGATCATCCTGAAACTTGGACAGTGGATATTTTGGCACCAGATTTTTCCAATGTGGAAGTCGGATTGACGATAAGAGCAGGCATATGGTGTTTTCCTGGAACTTGCTCCTGTCAACCTGAAACTAAGCCGGATGGCTCCTTTCTCAACAATCTCCCACTTAGCCGTAGTCAGAGTGGGCTGAGTCCACATGCCTTCATACAGACATGCTACTTCTCACGAGTCACTGGCTTGGTGCAAAAATGAGCGACTTGCTTGCTGGTTGGAGTAAACTCCAGCTTGATAGCACCCTCATGCACCATATGCCTGATGAAGTGATACGCGATGTCAATTTTCTTGGTGCGTGCATGGTGCTGAGGATTTTTGGTGAGTGCGATTGCGCTCTGGTTGTCGACGCGTACAGGAACTAGAACTGTTGCAATCCCACTCATCTCTGCCATAAGACGCTGAAGCCAAACTGCTTCCTTGGCTCCAAAGCTGAGATAGATGTACTCAGCTTCTGTGCTCGAGGTGGCCACGACCACCTGCCGCTTGGTGCACCAGCTGATGGCACCTCTATTCATGAGAAATACATTTCCAGAGATGGACTTGCAGGTCTTAGGATTTGAAGCCCAATCTGCATCTGGGTAGCTGATGATGATGTTGTCGCTGCCGTTGTAGATGATGCCGACATTGATGGTTCAGCAAGGTAGCGGAAGATCCGCTTCACTGCCTTGTGGTGCTCTGGTCCAGGATTAGCCATGTGCTGGCTCACTACGCTCACAGCCTGTGCGAGGTCCGGCCTGGTTGCCACCATCATGTACATGAGACTGCAGACGGCGCTCTGGTACTTCTGCCGCTCGGCTGCATGTGCTTCTCCATTGAAGCTCACGAGGTACTGCCGCGTCATCAGCGGCGTGCTGATGGGTTTTGCCTCTACCATGCCAAACCGCTACAAAATATCCTTGATGTAGCGGCTGTGCTGCAGCGAGAGAGAGCGTGACTTGCGGTCACGCATGATCTGGATACCGAGGATGTATGATGCCTCCCCGAGATCAGACATCTGGAAGCGCTCCCGCATGGCGTCCTTGAACTCATGCAGTGCAGACATGCTCATGCTGCCAGCGATACACGCTATAGTCACACTCGCTATGCTCAAACCCCATGCACTGCAATGTCGCATCCAACTTCTGGTTCCAAGCATGCGACGCTTGCTTGAGGCCGTATAGCGACTTCTGCAGCTTGCAAACCAGGTGCTCCTGGCCATCCATGACGAACTCCTCCGGCTGCTCCATATAGATCTCCTCCTCCAAGTCACCATTCAAGAATGCCGTCTTCACATCCATGTGGTGAACCTCAAAGTCCTCAGCTGCTGCATAAGAGAGGAGCGTGCGCACAAAGGCAAACTTTACAACGGGGGTAAAAGTTTCTGTGTAGTCGATGCCCTCCTGCTGCGAGTAGCCCTTGGCGACCAGCTTCGCCTTGTATTTTTCCAGGTTACCATCTGCTCCCCGCTTCTTCTTGAACACCCACTTGCATTTGATCACCTTACGTCCAGGTGGACGCTCAGTGAGCTCCCCGTGCCGTTGTCTAGCTGCGACCGTATCTCCTACTGCACGGCTTGCGTCCAGTCTGCTAATTCCGGTGCAGCCATGGCCTCCTTGTATGAAATTGGCTCATCTGAATCTGATGTAACTGCGACATTCATCTGTCTGGTTTCTGCAGCATTCAAAAATGGCCGCGCTCACCAGGCGTGTAACGCACCCTAAGAGGGTACCTGCGACCTGGTGCTAGAGCGTTAGCGGGTGGCTAGCGCGGTGCTGTAGGCAAAACTACTTCTGCTGGTGGTGCTACATCTCCCTCCTCTGCTTCTGTCGATGAGGCTGCTGTATCTGCAACATCAGACATGGGAGAGTAGAGTGATTCTCCCACTATCACAGCAGAGAAAGGATCAGGAGAGACAGGGTCAGGAAGGATTTCTGCTCCCACTGTCTGTCAACTGCTGGTTCTGCTGCCTCTTCACAAACAATGTTGGTGTCGATGACGTTGCTCTCGTTGAAGACATCTCTGGAGATGATGACATGGCCTGTATTCCTCTCATAGAGGCGATATGCCTTACTTGCCACGTCGTAGCCAATCATCAGCATCTGCGCACTCTTTGCGTCCCCTTTCTGCCGCTTCTCCTTGGGCACGTGCATGTGCGCCAGGCTGCCAAATGCTGGGAGATGACCCACGCTCGGTTTCTTGCCGAACCATGCCTTGTACGGTGTCATCTGCTCCAATGCCTTCGTTGGACTGCGGTTCTTGATGTAGACCGCAATGCTCACGGCTTCAGCCCAGAAGTCGTAGGTCAGCCGAGCTGCGTGCAGCATGGAGCGCGTCGACTCCACAATGGTACGGTTGGCGCGTTCTGCTACACCATTCTGGTGCGGCGAGTACGGCGCGGTACGCTGCACCTTGATGCCAGCTACTACGAGGTAGTCCTGGAACTCCTTGCTCAGGGACTCTCCACTGCGATCGCTACGCAGCGCCTTGATCTTCTAGCCAGTCTGGTTCTCCACCATGGCCTTGAACTCCTTGAACCTGTTAAAGCACTGGTCCCTGGAAGAAAGGAAGTATACAGCAGTGTAACGGCTGAAATCATCAATAAAGGTCAAGAAATACCTAGAGTCTCCAAAGCTCTGGGTCTGCATCGGTCCACACAAGTGTGTATGGACCAGCTCCAACACCTCCTTTCCACGCTTCCCTGCTCCAGAGAACGCCTCCCGGTGTTACTTCTCCTCCAAACAGCCGATGCACAACGCCTACTCAAAGTTAGAGATGGTAGGCAGGTCACGTACCATCTGCTTTGCTTGAAGCTGCTGCAAGGCGCCCATGCTGATGTGGCCGTAGCGCGCATCCCAGATCTCGCCATCTGTCGCTTGCACCACTACTGCAAGACTCTGCTCACGCGGGATCTTGGTCGCCCCCAGCAGGCGGTACATGTCGCCCTCCTTCACCGACCTGGCCAACTCCTCTCCTTTATCCTTGTTGACGATGTACGCGAAGTCATCATCGAAGACGACGCGCAGTCCTGTGTTTGTAAAAGATGAGACGGAGAGGAGGTTGAAAGTGTCACTCCGCACTTGGCCACGGTCTAGAGTAAACGGCGCTGACAGGCAAACCGCCGACCGCCCTTGGTATTTCAACTCAGGTAGAGATCACCCACGGAGTGGTGTTTCCACACTGAAAGGTTCACTTAGCTTGTCCCAACCGTGGCCGGAGAGTGTTCCAAACTCTCACCCAACTGGCAATGCTATACACGAAAGTGTACACTTGCACTTATTCTTTATCCTCTTTCTTGGTGGCCAACAAGGGATTAGTTTTCTCCCAAGTCTCAAGAGTAAGAGATGATGATACAATCACATGCAAATGACAGGCCTTATATAGTCTCTGGTCAGTGCTCCCAGTGGCTCCTTGGAGGGACCTCCCCCTAAGGCTACCCTAGACAGTGTCATCAGCTTTGATGACATGGCACACTCTGTGACCGCCAAGTGGCGCTTGATCCACCTTGGACCTTAGAGGCTTCTAGGAAGCTTCCTTGGCCCTTTTTAGTCACAAAGAAAATTTGGTCCTGGGAGGATTCGACCCCGGACCTCTCGCTTGCAAGACGGCGCCTTCACCCATTAGGCTGTAGGAAATTGTCCTTAGGAGCATGCACCAGGTACACTACCAAGAGTAGACCAAGGGGACTTACTCCACAA
>SZWC01014487.1:38292-65330 GCA_023375785.1 Penium margaritaceum
CCGACCGCCCTTGGTATTTCAACCAAGGTAGAGATCACCCACGGAGTGGTGTTTCCACACTGAAAGGTTCACTTAGCTTGTCCCAACCGTGGCCGGAGAGTGTTCCAAACTCTCACCCAACTGGCAATGCTACACACCAAAGTGTACATTTGTACTTGTTCTTTATCTTCTTTCTTGGTGGCCAACAAGGGATTAGTTTTCACCCAAGTCTCAAGAGTAAGAGATGATGATACAATCACATGCAAATGACAGGCCTTATATAGTCTCTTGTCAGTGCTCCCAATGGCTCCTTGGAGGGACCTCCCGCCAAGGCTATCCTAGACAATGCCATCAGCTTTGATGACATGGCACCCTCTGTGACCGCCAAGTGGCGCTTGATCCACCTTGGACCTTAGCGGCTTCTAGGAAGCTTCCTTGGCCCTTTTTAGTCACAAAGAAAATCTGGTCCTGGGAGGATTTGATCCCGAATCTCTCGCTTGCGAGACGGTGCCTTCACCCACTAGGCTATAGGAAGTTGTCCTAAGGAGCATGCACTAGGTACACTACCAAGAGAAGACCAAGGGGACTTACTCCACAAGGATGAGTAGTGCATGCCTTGTCTCTCTCAGCCTCTCTTGCATGTCGTTGGGGGATTTGCGCTACAAGCGCAGTGCATACCCAGTCTAAATCTTCCGCTGATTGGATCAGGGGCATACACAGAACATAACAGAATGCAGCATCAGGTACATATAGTACGCCATGGAAAACTCCCACTTCAATGCCACGCGGGGTCTCCAACCACATCTCTACAATCCCAATCCCCTCAGCATACACCACCCGATCATCACCCAAAGCAATCGGATTGGGAGGAATGGAGAGCAGCTGCGTGAACCACTCCTTGTGGTGCGTCAGACTCTTGGTATACCCCGAGTCCTTGTACCACGCCAGATCCGCCTTTTCCTTCTATGACATGTCAGACTTCGCCATGAAGAGGCGGTCGCGTTCCTCCTTGGCGATGTTCATATTGCCAAAATGGCACACACTAGTCTGGTTCTGCTGCTGCTGCTGGCGTTGCTGTGACTTCTGCAGCTGTTGCTGTGGAGATTGCTACTTTTGCTGCTGCTGCTGCTGCTCCTTCTGGTCCCTCTTGAACTTGAAGCACTCTTTCTTGTAGTGCCCCTGTTTCTGGCAATAGTGGAACTCCCCCTTCTTCTTGCCTCTCTGCTGCCCGGACTGCTGCTGCTCCTGATTCCGTGAGCCCATGGCCATGAAAGCTGCTTCACTGCTACTGGTGCCGCCATTGCGCTTTGCTGCATTGGGACGTAGTTCTACCTGCACCAAGTACGTGCACATGAAGTCGAGGTCGAGAGTCGGCTGGCACTCCAACGTCTCTCGCACCGTATCGTAGCTGGTTGGGAGTCCCCTCAGTAAGAGGAGGATGAAGCGCATCTCTTCCACAGGGTTGCCGGCCGCTCTCAACTGCTTTCCTAGCTCCTTTGTCCTGTCCAGGTACGCCTCCATCCCTTCACCACCCTGCATTTTCACCACCATCATCTTTTCCTCCAAAAGCATGAGGAATGCAGGATCCTTGCTCTCATACTTCTTGCACAACATGTCCCACTCCTCCTTTGCAGTAGCCTTGTCACTCATGTACTGAAGATGCGAGTTGGAGTCGGTGTTGACAAGCAACCTGTAGGCCCGCCTGTCCTTCTTCTTTCAATGCTCATACACCGCTGGTATAGCTGTAGAAACCCGCAACAGCTAAACCCTTTTGCAGCGTTTTCACCGCCACCACCTGTGCTGCGGCGATGCCTTTTGCCTGTGGAACTGGAGCCGGCTCGTCGCCGCTCACCACCTCCCACAAGCCCCTCTCCCCCAAAAGGAGGCGGGTACGGATCTTCCAAAACGTGAAGTTGGCGTGTCCCTCCAGCCTCTCCAAAGGCTGGGCTGCTATTAGAACACCAGCTGCTGCCATTTTGAGCCTTGGTGATGCTCAGCGCTGCCCTTGGATGCCGGCGCTACCCCGGCTTCTGCTGCTGCTTCTGCCAGATATCTGTCTGCCAGAAAATGGACTGTAGATGCCAGCAGACTGGGAATTTTGAAAAACTGAGTCAACCACTGGAAACTTCAGCTCAAAACATTTCGGATCAATCCATAAAACAGGGTCATCAAAGTGGAATTTCAAGAGATATGCCCTCTTGAAAACAGGGTATGCTTCTGCTCCTACTCCAACTCAGACCAGCCAGCTTGTAAACGGCGTTTCTCCCAAACCAATCAATGGAATGCAAATAGTTTTGCACCAATGGAAAGCTTAGGAAAAATAATACAGTTTGTTTGTACCACGTTTTAAATTTGACAAAGAAACCAGACAGTTATGGTCATCACAAGGCGACAGTTTTACCCATAGAGAAGAGTGTAGCCTTCGCCGACCTCGTATTGAGCATAACGCTCATTCGGACTGTTGGATCTTCGCGATGTTGGGCTCGTTGGAAAGCTTGTCTTTTGAACTTTCAAATCGTGTGGTTGATAGTCAAATCTAGTGAAGGTTTGACTCCAACTCGTCACTCTCAAAGTGAGGGCCTGTGCTGGCTGAAAGTGGCAGAACTTGGCTCTGATACCAAATGTTGGATTTGGAGGACAGAGGGGGCCTTAGAGAAGCGAGCATGTGTGATTGGAAGGACATCACTTGTGCTGAAGAATGGTGGTTAAATCACTCAAAATGATGGAGTACACACCACTTAGCCACACCACTTAGCCATGGAGGCTAAGGCTCATTCACTAGAGTCCATAATCTCACACAAGGGAGGAAATCAGCCTAGCAATCAGGCTGACCACTCACACACGACCTAGAAAGCTAGAGAATGCTCTCATGGCACACTCCTAGTGGTCACATAATCCACAAACCCATGGAGAATTGCCATGTGTCCATGGCTAGCACACAAGGATCTCACCTCAGCTTAAAAGTAAGGAGAGGTACTTTTATCCTAGTCAACACTCCCTGACAAGGCAATCCCAAAACCAAGGACCTTTTTGGATATTTTTCCCANNNNTCTCACACAAGGGAGGAAATCAGCCTAGCAATCAGGCTGACCACTCACACACGACCTAGAAAGCTAGAGAATGCTCTCATGGCACACTCCTAGTGGTCACATAATCCACAAACCCATGGAGAATTGCCATGTGTCCATGGCTAGCACACAAGGATCTCACCTCAGCTTAAAAGTAAGGAGAGGTACTTTTATCCTAGTCAACACTCCCTGACAAGGCAATCCCAAAACCAAGGACCTTTTTGGATATTTTTCCCATCAGGTCTTGACCGTGGACCTCTTGCCTTTTTCTTTTGTCAGGCTAAGGCATGGAGACATCGCCCATGGTCACCAGGATATCGGCGGTCCATGACCCCCGAAACTTCGAAAATTCATATCTCCCAATCCGACCGTTGGATCGGCCTCAAACTTGGACCGTAGATATTTTGGCACCTGATCTTTCTAATGGTGAACTTGGATTGACAATCGGAGTATGCATATGGTACTTTCCTGGAGCTTGCTCCTGTGGACGTGAAATTGAGCCGGATGGCTCCTTTCCTAGCACCAAGGATAAGCTCAGCCCTTGCAGGTATGATCCTCGGACTGTAACCAGGATAAGCTATGTCCTTGGAGGCACGACCCTGGATTCGCTAGTTTGCGTTCTTCTTTGTTTGCAGGTGATCAACGGCTAAAGGATAGGCGACGGATCTGCACCATATAAACGAGTAGCTGACAACAGCCTACATTAGCCTACATCGGCCTCAACGAAGCAGAGAAGCAGAGAAGCAGAGAAGCAATATGACGACATCCACGGCGCTCACTCTCGAGCAGGTCAATGGTGGGATGTCAAAGTTCACAAGGTTTGGTTTTCCCTTGTGGAGAAGGCAATTTGAGATTTTCATGAGGGTGCGTGGCTACTTAAAGCTATTCCTTGGAGAAGAGGTAAAACCTCCAAAAATAGATCCTGGATATGAAGTGTGGAGTGTCAAAAATGACATGGCTCTTGCGATTCTTGTGACATCAGTGCATGAGTCACAGCATGTCCACCTCCAAGGAATCACACATATACCAAAGGCTTATGAGAAGCTTGCACGTTTACGCCAATCAACGGTTCTTGCAAATTACCTCTACATCCTACAAAAGCTGATTTCGATGCGGGTGAGCGAAGGAGAGCCGATTCCGCACTTCCTGTTGCAGTTTCAAGGTTTGCTACAGCAAGTGACCTAAATGAACTGGGAAATCGACACCAACATGCATGCCATGATCCTCCTCATGGCGCTACCTGAAAGCTGGGGTCCTCTGATCATCGTCTTTGGCGGTAAGAAGGAGGAGGATTCGACGTATGATGCAGTGTCCGAGTACGTGCGCAACGAGGCCATGCGTCGCAGTGGTAGTGAGGCTCACATTTTTTGTTGTATGAATATCCCTTGGCCACTAGTCTCCAGAATTGGCAAGAAGTGGACGGACCAGGCATGCACTGCTCATGCGGAGCAAGTCTCCTGGGTCGTGTCCAACAGACGAGGCATGTACTGTCCTTGTTCAAGGATAAGTCTCCTATGTTTTCGTCATGATGACTTTTCAGATAGTGAATCTGACCATACCGATGGAAAGAGCAGATGTCAAACTGTCATCTGTCCAAGTTTTGGACTGATTCAACGATCCGATTGGAAGATGCAAGATGTGCCTTGGATCAGGGGATGTTTTCCTTGATTGAGGAGATGACATTAACTTAAAGAGTGACATCGGCCGAGACGCGAACGATTTCGGGTTAGGCGAGGCGCACGCGCTTCGGCTGCCAAACGCACTCCTCAGCTATTTATGCCTTATTTTTCCCATTGTCTCAACTACTCCTTCACTTGATATCTCTTATTTGAACTCTGCGCTTGAGACTGAGCTTGAAATGAACTGCTAAGATGGTTGTAATCTTGCTCGTGTAAGAGTGCTGACTTAGTTTGTTGGGCTCTCATACCAAGGAATTAGAAGGCTTAAAGGGCGGGAGCCCCTAAGACCTTGAGCAAAAGTACCTGGATAGCTACGTCTCACCAGAGGCATAGTGAATTCCTTGGGGGTGATCGTGATCCTTGGGTGAAATTCCCTTGGACGGTCAGTAGTTGCCATTGTGTCAGTGCTGTTTTCTAAACCGGAGCGTCAGGCCACGTGACTCACGAATAACAAAAGGGTTATGGACCCACGTCTAGTGTAAAACTTAGTTACAAAAAGCATACAGATTGGTGAGTAGCTTCTCACCAAACGTGAAGAGCCCAGATGCTCTATGACACCAACAGGTGTTCCTCATCGACCCTCCGTCCAAGACCTCTTATCAGCATAATATCGGCTCCATCGGCCTGACATTGGCATCAACTGCAGGTGTAGCAGAGCGACCTCAACAAAAAGTAGATCCGCCTCAACCGCAAGTACCATGGCTCCACCTACCGTGGAGGAGAAAGGCAAGAACCCCATCGAGGAAGGCTCATGGACAAGCACACGTGTGGTCACCATTGGAGCTATGACGTCCACAATAGAGGNCATACCAAGGAATTAGAAGGCTTAAAGGGCGGGAGCCCCTAAGACCTTGAGCAAAAGTACCTGGATAGCTACGTCTCACCAGAGGCATAGTGAATTCCTTGGGGGTGATCGTGATCCTTGGGTGAAATTCCCTTGGACGGTCAGTAGTTGCCATTGTGTCAGTGCTGTTTTCTAAACCGGAGCGTCAGGCCACGTGACTCACGAATAACAAAAGGGTTATGGACCCACGTCTAGTGTAAAACTTAGTTACAAAAAGCATACAGATTGGTGAGTAGCTTCTCACCAAACGTGAAGAGCCTAGATGCTCTATGACACCAACAGGTGTTCCTCATCGACCCTCCGTCCAAGACCTCTTATCAGCATAATATCGGCTCCATCGGCCTGACATTGGCATCAACTGCAGGTGTAGCAGAGCGACCTCAACAAAAAGTAGATCCGCCTCAACCGCAAGTACCATGGCTCCACCTACCGTGGAGGAGAAAGGCAAGAACCCCATCGAGGAAGGCTCATGGACAAGCACACGTGTGGTCACCATTGGAGCTATGACGTCCACAATAGAGGTAGAGAGTGGCATTCATGCACCAATTCCTAAACTTGATGAGACAGAGTTCTTGCTCTGGAAGTGACATTTCATATCATAGTCGATGACCGTGATCTCCTCCCCTACTTCACAGGGGATGCTGCCCAACCTCTTTCATCCCAACCAGAGGAGCTCGTAGTGTGGAGGCGCGCCAACAAGATGTGCATGGCCATTCTGGTCTTAGTACTATAGCAGCATTTGCTCTCTCATATCTCCGGCTCACAAACGCAGCTAAGGCATACAAGAAACAATGCAAGGTCTACCAGAGTGACTCCCTCGCCAACCGTTTCTTCATCCTCCAAACGTTACTAAGGATGCAACTATGTGAAGGTGAGGACGTCCTCAAATTCTTATAGCAGTTTGAGACTCTCCTTTAGCAAGCTGGCAACATGAGCTAGAGCCTTGAAGCCGACATGCAGGGAAGGATTCTCCTCATGACTCTTCTACCAAGCTGGGGCCCCATGATTACTGTGATTGGTGGCTGGCCAGAGGACCACGTGAAAAACTCCAATATATCAGACTACATCCGTAATGAGGCTATGCGGCGTAGCCATAGCGAGGCCAACATCGCAGCCGATGCTAAAGGCGCAATACGCAGCAACGGCACTTGCAACCCAAGTCAGCAGCAGGGGGCACGCAATAAGGGAAAGGGCAAGCAATGGCCTGGAAACTGCCACAACTGTGGCAAGGCAGGGCACTAGGCATGCGACTGCCGTGCTCCAAACAAGGAAGGGATGAATGGAGAGGGAGAGAAGGGTGACAAGGGAGGTAAGGGTGGGAAGCAGGCCACCGCACTAATGGCATATGGCAGGACTGGCATTGGGGATACACTCCTTACGCCAGGGGCCTTTACACTTGACTCTGGCACAAATCACCATTCCTCAAACGACTAACGGGGGTTCACCTCCATGGGCCCCTGCCACATCAACTTCCATTATGCTAACGAGAGGATGCAACCAGCTAAAGGGATGGGTAACAAGGAGGTCACCATCCAAGTGAATGGTCAAGAGAAGGAGCTCAAGCTCACCGAGGCAGTCGTTCTGATTGACATTCCTACCAACCTACTCTCTGTCGGCAAGAATACTGACCGAAACATTACGGTCGTCTTCGACAAGAACAGGGCCGTTATCCTTCCCCTGTTGGTAGAAAAAATACAGTACGCTGCAAAGAGTGTAGTGGTAGATATTCCACGCGTCCACGGCCTCTACATCCTCCAAACCAAGGTGGAGGATGCTGCCAAAGCTGGGGCAGCCATGACTGCCAGGGGCATTCAAGTGGTAGAGGCAGAAAGCAGCCGCCCATCAAGAGTAGCATATACATCAAAATCAGTGGAAGTTGCAGTACCCACCCAACCCGAAGCAGTCGCTGGGACGGCCACGGCATCGGAAGGGAACCGTGGCCAAGACCTTTGGCATAGACGCTTGGCCCACGCCGCCCACTCCATGTTTGAGGCAATGGGCAAGCACAAACTAATACGAGGCCTGGCCTTGGGGAAGGGAGAGGGTGCGGGAAAGGTGAATAACGTATGTGAGGCCTGACTCATGGGCAAGGCTCAGAGAAAAGGGTGCAAAAGGAAAAAGCACGGAAATTTGGCGCATGAATCTCTCGAGTTGGTCCATACCGACGTGTGCGGGCCGATGCAAACAACCTCAGTCGGAGGCTCCAGGTCTTTCCTCTCCTTTACAGATGACAAAACGAGGAAGATCTAGAAGTACTTCATGAAGCAGAAGAGTAAGATAAAGGAGCATCTGCAACACTTTGTCGTAATGGTTGAGCGGCAGACCGACAAAAAGGTCAAGGCCCTTCGTTGTAATAACAGTGGGGAATACAAGGCCTGTGAGGACTGCCTTGCAGTTCAGGGGATACGGCAAGAAAGTACAGTACTTCAGTCGCCCGAGAGCAACATTGTCGCTGAACGGCTCAACCAAATCATCCTCGGGATGGTAAGAATAGTATTGTATCAAGCAAAGTTGCCATGATGTTTCTAGGCCGAGGCTATTAGGACAGCGGCCTACATGATCAACCTCAGACTTGGATCTGTTGGATCTGGAGGAGAGAGGGAGCCTTGGAGCAGCGGGCATTTGGGACTGGAAGGGCATCACTTGTGCTGAACAATGGTTGTTGAATCACTCAAAATGATGGAGTACATATAGAGCTGGAGCTCGGGCAAGTCAGCCCTCTCACAAGCCACACCTCTTAGCCATGGAGGCTAAGGCTCACACAGAAGAGTCCATTTTCTGACAGAAGGGAGGAAATCAGCCTAGGAATCAGACTGACCACTCACACCCAACCTAGAGAGCTAGAAAACACTCTCATGGCACACTCCTAGTGGTCACATAACCTACAATCCCATGGAGAATCGCCATGTGTTCATGGCTAAGACACAAGGATCTCACCTCACCTAAAAAGCAAGGAGAAGTACCTCTTTCCTAGTCTGCTCACTCTCACAAGGCTATCCAAGAATCTAGGACCCTTTTGGATATTTCTCCCATCACGTCTTCAACCTGGACCTCTTGCCTTTTTCTTTTTCTCACGCTAAGGCATGGAGCCATCGCCCATGGTCATTCGGATATCGATGGTCGATGACCCGGAAAACTTTGAAAATTCATATCTCCCAATGCGAATGTTCCATCGGCCTCAAACACGGACCGTAGATATTTGGCCACCTGATCTTACCAATAAAGGACCGTAAAGTTGGATAGATGATCGGAGCAGGCATCTGGTACTTTCTTGGAAGTTGCTCCTCTGGACCTAAAACTGAGCCGGATGGCTCGTTTCCCAACAGGATCAGCCCTTCAAGGAAAGGGGAAAAAGAAGCTGCCACCGATGACCCCACAAGGGGCATGGTCAGGCAAGAAACCAGATGTCTCACATGTGCAAATGTTTGGCCGCCAAACCTATGCCAAGAAGCTGATGAGGGAGGATGCCAGTAAGCTGGATCCGCAAGCCAAGAAATGTCTGCTCTTGGGGTAGAACACTGTCCAACGCTCTTAAAGGCTTTGGGAACTACAAGGCAATAAAGTGATTCGTAGTAAAGACGTGGACTTCAACGAGGTTGTCATAGGAGGAGAGGAGCAGTTCGTGGACGAGCCAGTGCCAAAACCGGGTGAATGGCTGGTTTTACTAGAGACAGGCAATGAGGCACCATAGGGGTGGAGCAGCATTAAGGTAGCAGAGACAAGAGGTATTGTAGCTTCAGGGAAAGTCAGAACAGAGGACGCTGATGTTGATTCGAATTCTTCCTCCTCTGATGATGAGGACCCTTCCACAAAGGATGAGTCTGTGGTAAGAGAATCAGAGTAGTAAGAGCAACAACAGTAGGAGCAGCAGTAACATCCGTTGCAGCATCAAGCAGTAAGACAGAGTTCACGCTTATCTATCCCACCACGATAGTATGATATTACAACTAGTGTGTGGACTAGTCTGAGTTATGTCTTCGTGGCCCAGAGAGAACCGTCCACAGTGGCAGAAGCATCTGCTCTACCGGATGGGGCCAAGTGGAAGGCCGCCAACGAAAGCGAGTTGACCTCGTACAAAGAGAACAGGATATGGAAGCTGGTGGACCGGCCCACTGGCGCTCACGTTGGAGGGTACAAGTGAGTCATGGTCAAGAACTTAAGCAGTATGGGACCATTGATCGCCACAAGGCACGGCTAGTGGCCAAGGGTTTTGCCCAGCTGCCGGGAAGCAAGTACAATGAGACGTACGTGCCCATCGTCACCTTTGCAACGATCCAGTCTCTCCTTGCAACATCAGCAGCCAATAACTTAGAGGTTCACCAGATGGATGTCAAGACCGCATTTCTCTACGGAAAGCTTGAGAAAGAAAGAGGTGCCTAAGGGGCTGGATGCACCACCCGAAAAAGTAGCAAGCTCAACAAGTCATTGTATGGGCTGAAACTGGCCCCGTGGTACTGGTACAAGGAGATGGACGCCTTCATGGAGCCGTCCGGGTACGGCCACTGCGAGAATGACCTCAGTATGTACGTACGAGAGGAGGAGCATGTCCTCATCTTGGTGGCTCTTTACGTCGATGAGCTCATCATCTACGCATCATTGATAAAACCACTGTAGAATATCAAGATGCAACTACGCAACTGGTTCCACATGAAAGACCTGGCACGTCTTGAGTACTACCTAGGCATGAATATCATGTGGGATCAATCAACCGGAACCATCAGGCTCAGCCAGACCAAATACATTGATCACATCCTCAAGCGGTAAAACATGGAAGACTGTAAACCCGTCAGCACCCTCATGGCAGCAGATTGCATCATCACCTCAGGTGCCGCTCCTACCAGTAATTCAGAGCAGGTCGACATGGCATGCGTACCATATCAGTCTGCCGTGGGTAATCTAATGTACGCGATGGTCGCAACTCGCCCCGACGTCTGCCACGCTGTAGGGCAGGTGACCAGGTATGTGGCCAAACATTGGCCACAACACTGGCAAGCAGTGAAGCGCATCTTTTGCTTTATGAAGGACACACAGCACTTGGGTATCCATACGGTGGGGGGCCACAGTCGCAATCCTTGAGGCTCATGGTGTATATTGATGTAGATTGTGCCGGGAATGTCGACAACCGCAAGTCCACGTCGGGCTACGTGTTCGTCCTGAACGGAGGAGCCGTTGTTGGAACTTGAGGAGAGAGGCAGCCTTGGAGCAGCAAGCTATGGGACAAGGACATCACTTGTGCTGAAGAATGGTTGTTCAATCACTTAAAATGATGGAGTACATATAGAGCTAGAGCTTGGGCAACTCAGCCCTCTCACAAGCAACACCACTTGGCCATGGAGGCTAAGGCTCACATACTAGAGTCCATACTTTTACAGAAGGGAGGAAATCAGCCTAGCAATCAAGCTGACCACTCACATACGACTTAGAGAGCTAGAAAATACTCCCATAGGACACTCCTAGTGGTCACATAACCCACAATCCCATGGAGAATCGCCATGTGTCCATGGCTAGCACACAAGAATCTCACTTCACCTAAAAGGTAAGGAGAGATACCTTTTTCCTAGTCAGCACACTCTGACGAGGCAATCCAAGAATCTAGGACCTTTTTGGATCTTTCTCCCATCATGTCTTGACCCTGGACCTCTTGCCTTTTTCTTTTCTCAGGCCAAGGCATGGAGCCATCGCCCATGGTCACACACATATCGGAGGTCGATGACCTCACAAACTTAGAAAATTCATATCTCCCAATCCCATCCTTGGATCGGCTTCAAACTGAGACCATAGAAATTTTCCCACCTGATCTTTCCAATGGTGAACTCGGATTGACAATTAGAGCAGGCATTTGGTAGTTCGTGGAATTTGCTCCTCAAGACCTGAAACTGAGCTGGATGGCTCCTTTCCCAACAATCTCCCACTTTGCCGCAGTCAGGGTGGGCTGAGTGCTCATACCTTCATTCAGAACTACTGCTTCTCATAAGTTACTGGCTTGGTGGAGAAATCAGCGACCAGCTTGCTCGTTGGAGTAAACTCCAGCTTGAAAGCACCTCCCTGCACCATGTGCCTCATGAAGTGATATGCGGTGTTAATGTGCTGAGTGCGTGCATGGTGCTCAAGATTCTTGGCGAGTGCGATTGCGGTCAGGTTGTCGACGCGCAAAGGAATAGGAACTGCTGCAATCCCACTCATCTCCGCCATAAGACGTTGAAGCCAAACTGCTTCCTTGACTCCAAAGCTGAGAGAGACGTACTCAGTTTCCGTGCTTGAGGTGCCCACGACCACCTTTCGCTTGCTGCACCAGCTGATGGCCCCAACATTCATGAGGAACACATGTCTCGAGATGGACTTGCGGCCTCAGGGTTTGAAGCCCAATCTGCGTCTGTGTAGCCGATGATGTTGTTTTTGTTGCCCTTGTAGGTGATGCCAATGTTGATAGTTCTAACAAGGTAGCGGAAGATCCACTTCATTGCCTTCTAATGCTCAGGTCCAGGATTTGCCATGTGCTGGCTTATAGCGCTCACTGCCTGTGCGAGGTCCGGCCTGGGTGCCACCATCAGGTACATGAGACTACTAGCAGTGCTCTGGTACTTCTTCCGCTCAGCTGCATCCACTATTCCATTGAAGCTCATGAGCTACTGCCACATCTCCAACGGCGTGCCGATGGATTTTGCCTCTACCACGCCGAAGCGCTTCAAGACATCCTTGATAGGACGGCTGTGCTACAGCGAGCGAGAGCGTGATTTGTGGTCACGCGTGATCAGGATACCGAGGAAGTATGATGTGTCCCCGAGATCAGACATCTAAAGCGCTCCTGTATGGCCTCCTTGAACTCCTACAGTGTAGACATGCTGTTGGAAAGGAGGAGCATGTCATCCACATAAACGATGATGATGAGCACCTCATGATCATGCTGCCAGCGATAAACGCTATAGTCACACTCGTTGCGCTCAAACCCCACACACTACAACGTCGCATTCAACATCTGGTTCCAAGCACGCAACGCTTGCTTGACGCCATACAACGACTTCTGTAATTTGCAAACCAAGTACTCTTGGCCATCCATGACAAACCCCTCTGGCTTCTCCATGGAAATCTCCTCC
The DNA here is from genome assembly GCA_023375785.1 of Penium margaritaceum. Taxonomy (NCBI): domain Eukaryota; kingdom Viridiplantae; phylum Streptophyta; class Zygnematophyceae; order Desmidiales; family Peniaceae; genus Penium; species Penium margaritaceum. The sequence continues at coordinate 50,957 of SZWC01014487.1, forward strand.
TCCAGGCCACCGTTTAAGAACGCCGTCTTGACGTCCATGTAATGGACCTCAAAGTCCTCTACTACTGCATAGAAAAGGTGCGTACGCACAGAGGCAAACTTTGCAAGAGGAGCAAAGGTTTCTGTGTAGTCAAGGCCTTCCTACTACGAGTAGCCCTTGGCAACCAACCTTGCTTTATACTTCTTTGATTGCCATCTGCTCCCTGCATCATCTTGAATACCCACTTCATTTGATCACCTTACGTCCAAGTGGACGCTCATTATTTCCCATGTACCGTTATTGAGGTGTGACTGTATCTCTTGTTGTACAGCTTGCGTCCAATCTGCTGTATCTTGTGCCGCCATGGCCTCCTTGTACGACGTCTGCTCTTCAAAGTCTGCTGCAACTGCGACGTTCATTTGATCTAATTTTGGAGTATCTCGAAATGCCCGTGCTTACCTGGGTTGTAGCGTATCATGAGAGAGTACCTACGACCTTGTGCTGGAGCGTTAGCAAGCGGCTGGCGCGGTGCTGCTGGCACAACTGCTTCTGCAAAGGGTGGTGCATCTTTTTCCTTTGCTTCTACCAATGAGGCTGCTGTATCTCGTGTATCAGATATGGGAGAGTAGAGTGGTTCTCCCACTGTCAAAGTGGAGGAAGGATTACGAGAGACTGGGTCATGAAGGATATCTGTTCCCAGTGCCTCGTCAGCTGCTGCTTATGTTGCGTCTTTACAAACAATGTAGGTGCTAATAACATTGCTCTCGTTGAAGACGACATCCTTGGAGATGATGACGTGGCCTGTATCCCTCTTGTAAAGGCAATACGCCTTGCTTGCCACGTCGTAGTCAATCATCAGCATCTGCGCGCTTTTCGTGTCCTACTTTTGCTGCTTCTCATTTAGCATGTGCATGTGCGCCAAGCTTCCAAACTCGGGAACATGACCCACGCTCGACTTCTTGCCGAACCACGCCTCGTACGGCGTCATCTATTCCAGGGTCTTGGTTGGACTGCGGTTCTTCATGTACACCGCAGTGCTCACTACTTCCGCCAAAAAGTCGTACGTGAGCCGAGCCACATGCAGCATTCAGCGCCAAGTCAATGATGGTGTGGTTGGTATATTCTGCTATACCGTTCTGCTACGGCGAGTATGGCTCGGTGCGCTGCGCCTTGATGCCTGCTGTTGCGAGGTAGTCCTAAAACGCCTTGCTCAGGTACTCGCCACCGCGGTCGCTGTGTTGCGCTCTGATTTTCTTGCCAGTCTGGCTCCCCACTATGGCCTTGAACTCCTTGAACCTGTCAAAGCACTGGTTCTTGGAGGAAAGGAAGTACATTGCACTGTAACGGCTGAAATCATGAATGAAGTTGAGAAAATACCTAGAGCCTCCAAAGCTCTGGGTCTGCATCAGGCTATATAAGTCTGTGTGGACCAGCTCCAGCACCTCCTTTGCGCGCTTTCCTGCTCAAGAGAACGCCTCGCGATGCTGCTTCCTCTCCAAACAGCTGATGGACGATTGCTGCTCAAAGTTAGAGATGGTGGGTAAGTCACGTACCATCTGCTTTGTTTGAAGTTACTGCAAGGCGTGCATGATGATGTGGCCATAGCGAACATGCCATATTTTGCCATCAGTGGCCTATGTTGTTGTTGCAAGACTTTGCTCGCGCGGGATCTTGGTCGTCCCTAGCAGGCGGTACATGTCGCCTTCCTTAACCGACCTAGCTAATTTCTCTCCAGTTTCCTTGTCAAGGATGTAGCCACAGTCGTCGTCAAAAACAACTCGCACACCTGTATTTGTGAGAGAGGATACTGAGAGAAGGTGGAACGCAGCATCAGCTACATACAGCATGTCATGGAACACTCCCACTTCAATGCTACGCGGGGTCTCCAACCACATCTCCACAATCCCAATCCCCTTAGCATATACCACCCGATCATCATCAAAAGCAATCGGACAAAAAGGAATGGAGAGCAGCTACGTTAACCATTCCTTGTGGTGCGTCAGGCTCTTGGTATACACGGAGTCCTTGTACCACGCTAGATCCGCCTTCTCCTTCTGCGACATGTTAGACTTCGCTATGAAGAGGCGGTCGCGCACCTCCTTGGCAACGTTCATGTTGCCAAAATGACGCACACTGGTGTGGTTCTGTTGGAATTGCTGCTACAGATGTTGCTGTGACTGCTGTTGCTGTTGCTGCTCTTTCTGGTCCCTCTTGAACTTGAAACACTCTTTCTTATAGTGCTCCTCTTTTTGACAATAGTGGCACTTGCCTTTCTTCTTGCCAGTCTGCTGCCCTGACTACTGCTGCCGCTGGTTGCATGAGCCCATGGCCATGAAAGCTGCTTCATTGCTGCTGCTGCCACCATTGCGCTTTGCTGCATTGCGAAACAATCCTACCTACATTGGGTACATGCAGATGAAGTCGAGGTCGAGAGTCGGCGGGTACTCCAACGTCTTTGGTACCGTGTCATAGCCCGTTTGGAGTTCCCTCAGCAAGAGAAGGACAAACCGCGTGTCTTCCACAGGGTTGCCGGCCGCTTTAAGTTGCTTCGCCACCTCCTTTGCCCTGTCCAAGTACGCTTCCATCCCTTCGCCACCCTGCATTTACAATGCCATTATCTTCTCCTCCTTAAGCATGAGGAATGCAGGATCCTTGCTCTTATACTTCTTGCACAACGTGTTCCTCTCTGTTTTGCAGTAGCCTTGTCATTCACGTACTGAAGAAGCGGGTTGCAGATGGTGTTGACAAGCAGCTTGTAACTTTGCATGTCTTTCTTCTTCCACTCTATATATGCCGGCGCTGCAGTTGTAGATGAACTTGCATGTGCTGCACCTTTCTGCGGCGTCTTCCTTGCCACCACCTCCGCTTCGGCGATGCCTTGCCTGTAGAGGGGGAGCGCGCTCGTCGCCGTTCACCACCTTCCACAAATCCCTCTTCTCATAAAGGAGGTGGGTAGAGATCTTCTAAAACGTGAAGTTGGCGCGTCCTTCCAGACTCTCCAATGACTGTCCTATTGTTACCATGCCTCCTGATGCCATTTTGAGCTTTGGTGATAATCAACACTGCCATTGATTGGCGACGCTATCCCTGGTTCTGCTGTTGTTTCAGATTAAAATCTGCCTGACAAAAAATGGACAATAGAGGCAAGCAGATTGTAAAGTTTGAGCAAGAAAGCCTACCCTTGGAAAATTCAGCTCAAAAATCCTCAGATCGACCCATAAAACAGGGTCATCAACAAGGAATTTTGAAAGATATGCTATCTTGAAAGCAGGATATGCTTCTGCTCCTACACCAGCTCACACCAGCTAGCTTGTAAATGGCGTTTCTCCCAAACGTAGCAATGGAATACAAACATTTTTACTCCAACAAAAAGCTTAGGAGAAATGCTTCAATTTGTATGTGCTACTTTTTAAATTTGACAAAGAAACAAGAGAGCTATGGTCATCACAAGGCGACTGTCTTACTCAGAGAGAAGAGTGCAGCTCTTGCCGTTCTCGTTTTGAATATAACTCTCAATCTGACTGTTGGATCTTTGCGAACTTCGGCTCGTTGAAAAGCTTGTTTCTCAAACTTGAAGGTCCAATTGTTGATCGTAAAATAAGGTGAAGATTGCACACCAACCCGTCATTCTCAAAATACCGGCCTATACTAGCTGAAAGTGGCAAAACTTGGCTCAGATACCAAGGGTTGGAACTGGAGGAGAGAGGGAGCCTTGGAGCAGCGAAAATGTAGGACTAAAAGGGCATCACTTTTGCTGAAGAATGGTTGTTCAATCACTCAAAATGATGGAGTACATATAAAGCTAGAGCTTGGGCAAGTCAGCCGTCTCACAAGCCACACCACTTAGTCATGGAGGCTTAGACTCACACACTAGAGTCCATACGCTCACACAAGGGAGGATATCAGCGTAGCAATCAGACTGACCACTCACATGTGACCTAGAGAGCTAGAAAATGCTCTCATGGTACACTCCCAGCGGTCACATAACCCACAATCTCATGGAGAATCGCCATGTGTCCATGGCTAGTACACAAGGATCTCACTTCAGCAAAAAAAGTAAGGAGAGGTACCTTTTTGGATACTTCTCTCATCAGGTCTTGACCCTGGACCTCTTGCCTTTTTCTTTTTTCAGGCCAAGGCATGGAGGCATTGCCCATGGTCACCCAGATATCGGCGGTTGATGATTCAAGAAACTTCAAAAATTAATATCTCCCAATTCGACAATTGGATCGGCTTGAAACTTGGACCAATGGTGAACTCGGATTGACGATCTAAGCAGGCATTTGGTAGTTTCGTGGAACTTGCTCTTGTGGACCTGAAACTAAGCCGGATGGCTCGTTTCCCAACAGCCGTGTCATGGGCAAGTAAGACTACGTCTCCCTCTCCACTACCGAAGCAAAGTGTATTGCTCGAAAGCGTGCAAAGAGACAATGTGGCTACGCAGCCTACTCCAAGAGATACGAGCACCTCAATCGGCCGCAACGGTGGTCAAGGTGGACAACAAGTCTGCCATCGACATGTCCAAAAACGACACTCCGACGCAGAGGACAAAACACATCGACGTTCGGTACCACTTCAGTTGTGACCAGGTCGCTAAGGGACTGATTGAGCTCGAGCATGTTGCGTCCAAGGTCATCCGCGCAGACATGCTGACTAAATCCCTTCACCGAGAATTCGACCTTGCAGGAAGACAGGGTATCGGCATGAAGAGCGTAAGCGACAAACACTGAAGACGGGACAACTGGCCAGAGGTACAAGGGAGAGATTGTTGTTACATGAATGCCCCTTGGCCACTAGTCTCCAGAGTAGTAAAAGGACCAGGCATGTACTGCTCATGTGGAGCAAGTCCCCTGGGTCCTGTCCAACAGACCAGGCATGCACCATCCTTGTTCAAGGACAAGTTTTTTATGATGGCTATTCAGATTGTCAGTCTCATTGTACTACTAGAAAGAACAGGTGTCAAACTGTCAGCTGTCCAAGTTTTGGGCTGATCCAACCATTGGATTTTAAACGTGCAAGATGTGCCTTAGATCAGGGAATGTCGTCCCTGATAAAAGGGATGACCTTAATTTCAGGAGTGACATCAGCCGAGGTGCGCGCGCTTCGGGTCAGCCAAGGCACGTGCGCTTCGACTGCCAAAGGTACTCTTCAGCTATTTATGCCTTATACTTGCCATTGTCTCAACTACTCTTTCACTTGATGTCTCTTGTTTTAGCTCTGCGCTTGAGACTGAGCTTGATATGAACTCCTAAGGTGTTTATAATCTTGCTCGTGTGAGAGAGCTGACTTAACTTGTTGGACTCCCATACCAAGGAAGAATAAGGCTTAGATGGCAAGAACCCCTCAGATCTTGAGAAAAAGTACCTCGGTAGCTAGGTCTCACCAGAGGCATAGTTAATTCCTTAGGGGTGATCGTGATCCTTGAGTGAATCACCCTAGGACGGTCGGTTGTTGCCATTGAATCGGCACTGTTTTCTAGACCGGGGCCTAAGGCCACGTGACTCAGGAATAACACATTTCAGCCTATACTAGACAGTACAATGGTCGTGGCAAGAACTCTTCTTCTGGTGAGAGCAGCAGCAGAAGCAGTGGCGGTGAAGGTAAAGGCAATGGTGGCGGTGGAAAGAGTTCAAAGGATCCTTGGAAGTACCATAACTATGGCAAGCCTTGGTATTGGACACGGGAGTAGAGGGCTCCCAAGAAGGAAGACGGAGATCATAGTGGTAGACATGAGGACAAATGAAAGGGTAAGAAGGAATTGACGAACATGATGGATGAGAGCGTGCCGGGAACCAAGGGAGCGGTACTGCTCAAGAGTGGAGCCTACAGGCTCGACTCTGGCACGAACTACCACTCTTCAATGGAGAAGGATTAGTTCATCTCCATTGGGGACACTGAAAGTTGCTTCAAGTATGCCAACGGCAGTCTTGTCCATGCACAAGGCGAGGTAGATAAGTTGATCAGCATCAACGTGAACAGTGGTGAAAAGAACTTGAAGCTAGAAAACGTCGTATACATGCCATTTTTTGCGGCAAATCTCTTGTCAGTGTACAAAATCACAGACCACGATACGATAGTCGTCTTCACAAAGGAGGAGGCCGTGATTGTCAAGAACAAGGACATCAACATCTCCTATCCCAAGGAGAGTCTTGTTGCACAGGTTCCTAGAGTTGATGGGCTCGACGTGCTCCAAACCAAATCCCTTGAAACTACAAATGAGGTATATACGGCTGTTGAAGAGCCCAAGTCTCCAAAGCCTGATGTTGCACCACAAGCCGTCATCATGGCAGCCAACTCCACAGACAGAAATGCTGAGCTGTAGCATAGGGGGTTTGGCCATGTCGCCGATAGCACACTATAAGTTATGCAGCAGTACGAAGTGGTTCATGGGATGGAGGGATGCAAAGTCAAGGATGAGGGAAAATGCAAAAAAATGTGTGAGCCATGCCTCCAAGGTAAGGCAAAGAGAAAGCCCTTTGAGCGTAATGGGCAACATACAGCAAGAATCTTGGACCTGATTCGCTCTGATATGTGCGGACTATTCCGCACTCCTTCGAACGGCGGGAGCAAGTATTTCTTCACCTTCATCGATGACCACAGTCGCAAAAAATGTATCTACTTCCTCAAGACAAAGGGAGAGGTCAAGGAAAAGCTGCAAGAGTTTGTCACGATGGTAGAGCGGCAGACAAGCAAGAAGATCAAGGTATTGTGTACGGAGAACGGTGGTGAGTACGAGGCATGGAAAGACTGGTTGAGCCAACACGGAATCAACAACGAGACCACCACGCCTTACACCCCACAAAGCAGTGACGTTACCGAGCAGATGAACCAGACTATCCTCGGCATGACACGAAGCATGCTTTTCGACGCCAAACTCCCACCTCGGTTCTGGGCTGAAGCTGCAAGAACTGCTTCCTACCTTGTGAATCTCACTCCAACAGCCGCGCTTGGAAGGCGTGGTAAAAAGCAGCAACAGAAGCAACTCAGGACGCCACAGTAAGCTTGGTCAGGGAAGAAGCTAGATGCCTTACACTTGAGGGTCTTTGGCTGTACTTCCTCGGCAAAGGTCCAAGCAGGAGAAGGAAGTGGCAAGCTAAATGCATGTGCTCATAAGTGTCTAATGGTCATATACGGCACCAAATACAAGGCTTACAGGCTGTTCGACCAAGCTGCATGAAAGCTCATGAGGAGCCGAGATGTCGAGTTTGATGAAAAGACGCTTGGCAAGGGAGAGTTACTGGACCCTTTCCATGCTCCCTAAAAAAGAGAGTGGGTTATGTTGCTCGAGTTAGGTGATCAGGCACCAGAAAACTAGCAGATGGTGTGAGTGAAGCATGGTACTCCAGGGATAGTGGCTCTATAGGCAGATACAGCGACGGACTCTGACTTTGAGTCTGAGTCGTACGAGGCCTTTGAATCAAACTCTGAGGCCGGAAGCTCTTCCTCTTACAGCGGATGAGTGGCAGGACAAGGGCAATAGAAGCCACTAAGTCTTGAAGGACCACCAGTAACACTCCGGTGTAGTACGCGCCAGAAGAAACCTTCGCCCTAGTACGATCGTGAGAGTGCGGAATGGACAGGACTCAGTTGGTCATATTTGGCTCAAAGAGAGCCTTTTACCGTAACTAAGTATTGGGAAAGGAGCCATCCAGCTCCGTTTCAGGTCCACAGGAGCAAGCTCCAAGAAAGTACCAGATGCCTGCTCCGATTGTCAATCGAATTTCACCATTAGAAAGATCATGTGGCAAAATGTCTACGGTCCAAATTTCAGGCCAATCCAACAGTCGGATGGGGAGATATGAAGTTTCCAAGTTTCGGGGGTCATGGACCGTTGATGTCTGGATGGGCATGGGTGATGGCTCCATGCCTTAGCCTGAGAAAAGAAAAAGGTAAGAGGTCCAGGGTCAAGACCTGATGGGAGAAATATCCAAAAAGGTCATTGGTCTTCGGATTGCCTTGTCAGAGTGTGCTGACTAGGATAAAGGTACCTCTCCTTACTTTTTAGGTGAGGTGAGATCCTTGTGTGCTAGCCATGGACACATGGCGATTCTCCATGGGTTTGTGGGTTATGTGACCACTAGGAGTGTACCATGAGAGCATTCTCTAGCTCTCAAGGTCGTGTGTGAGTCGTCAGCCTGATTGCTAGGCTGATTTCCTCCCTTGTGTGAGATTATGGACTCTATTGTGTGAGCCTTAGCCTCCATGGCTAAGTGGTGTGGCTTATGAGAGGGCTGACTTGCCCAAGCTCTAGCACTATATGTGCTCCATCATTTTGAGTGATTGAACAACCATTCTTCAGCACAAGTGATGCCCTTCCAATCACACATGCTCGCTGCTTCAAGGCTCCCTCTCTCCTCCAGATCCAATATTTGGTATCAGAGCCAAGTTCTGCCACTTTCAGCCAGCACAGGCCATCACTTTGAGAGTGACCGGTTAGGGTGAAACCTTAACTAAGTTTGACGATCAACCACGTGATTTTCAAGTTCAAGAGACAAGCTTTCCATCGAGCCCAAGATTGTAAAGATCCAACAGTTGGATTGAGAGTTATGCTCAAAACAAGGTCGGCCAGGGCTACACTCTTCTCTATGAGTAAGACTGTCGCCTTGTGATGACCATAACTCTCTCGTTTCTTTGTCAAATTTAAAAAGTAGCGCATATGAATTGTAGTATTTTCCCTAAGCTTTCCATTGGTGCAAAATTATTTGCATTCCATTTATTTGTTTGGGAGAAATGTTGTTTACAAGCTGGCTAGTCTGAGTTGGAGTACGAGCAGAAGCATACCCTGTTTTCAAGAGGGCAACTCTTTTAAAATCTCCTGTTGATGACCCTGTTTTATGGGTCCATATGAACACTTTTTAGCTGAATTTTCTAGAGGTGGGCTCAGTTTTTCAAAATTCGCAGTAACATTGCATTTACAGTCCATTTTCTGTCAGACAGATTTCTGGCAGAAGCAGCAGCAGAAGCAGGGGTAGCGCCGCCATCCATGGGCAGCGCTGAGCATCACCAAGGCTCAAAATGGCAGCAGCTGGCATTGTAACAGCAGCCCAGTCTTTAGAGAGGCTAGAGGGACACGCCAACTTCACGTTTTGGAAGATCCGTACCCGCCTCCTTTTGGAGGAGAGGGGCTTGTAGGAGGTGGTGAGCGGCGACGAGCCGGCTCCAGTTCCACAGGCAAAAGGCATCACCGCAGCGCAGGTGGTGGCAGGAAAGACGCCGCAAAAGGGTGCAGCTGATGCGGGTTCTTGTGCAGCTGTACCGACGGCGTATGAGGAGTGGAAGAAGAAGGACAGGNGATTCGTTTGGGAGAAACGCCGTTTACAAACTGGCTGGTCTGAGTTGGAGTAGGAGCAGAAGCATACCCTGTTTTCAAGAGGGCATATCTTTCAAAATCCCCTGTTGATGACCCTGTTTTATGGATCGATCTGAAAGTTTTTGAGCTGAATTTTCCAGTGGTAGGCTGAGTTTTTCAAAATTCCCAGTCTGCTGGCACCTACAGTCCATTTTCTGTCAGACAGATTTCTGGCAGAAGCAGCACCAGAAGCAGGGGTAGCGCCGCCATCCAAGGGCAGTGCTGAGCATCACCAAGGCTCAAAATGGCAGCAGCTAGCGTTGTGACAGCAGCCCAGCCTTTGGAGAGGCTGGAGGGACATGCCAACTTCACGTTTTGGAAGATCCGTACCCGCCTCCTTTTGGAGGAGAGGGGCTTGTAGGAGGTGGTGAGCGGCGACGAGCCGGCTCCAGTTCCACAGGCAAAAGGCATCACCGCAGCGCAGGTGGTGGCAGGAAAGACGCCGCAAAAGGGTGCAGCTGATGCGGGTTCTTGTGCAGCTGTACCGACGGCGTATGAGGAGTGGAAGAAGAAGGACAGGCAAGCCTACAGGTTGCTTGTCAACACCATCTCCAACCCGCATCTTCAAGACACGAGTGACAAGGCTACTACAAAGGAGGGATGGGACACGTGCAAGAAGTATGAGAGCAAGGATACTGTATTCCTCATGCTTTTGGAGGAAAAGATGATGGCGCTGAAAATGCAGGGTGGCGAAGGGATGGAGACGTATCTGGACAGGGCAAAGGAGCTGGCGAAGCAGCTGAGAGCGACCGGCAATCCTGTAGAAGAGACGCGCTTCATCCTCCTCTTGCTGAGGGGACTCTTAGCCAACTAAGACACGGTACGAGAGACGGTGGAGTGCCAGCCAACTCTTGACCTCGACTTCATCTGCACACACCAGGTGCAAGTGGAATTGCGTCGCAATGAAGCAAAGCGCAATGGCGGCAGTAGTAGTGAAGCAGCTTTTGTGGCCACGAGCTCACGCAACCAGCAGTAGCAGCAGCAGTCTGGGCAGTAGAAAGGCAGAAAGAAAGGCAAATGTCACTACTGCCTGAAAGAGGGACACTACAAAAAGGAGTGTTTCAAGCTCAAGAGGAACCAGAAAGAGCAGCAGCAGCAGCAGTTATCACAGTAGCATCAGCAATCACAGCAGCAGCAAAACCAGGCTCGTGTGCACCACTTTGGCAACATGAATGTGGCCAAGGAGGTGCGCGACCGTCTCTTCATGGCAAAGTCTGACATGTCGTAGGTGGGGAAGGCGGATCTTGCATAGTACAAGGACTCAGGTTGTACCAAGAGCCTCACACATCACAAGGAGTGGTTTACATAGCTCCTGTCCATCCCTCCTCGTCCTATCGCTATGGGTGATGATCCGGTGGTGTATGCTGAGGGGATTGGGATTATGGATATGTGGTTGGAGACCCCACGTGGCATTGAAGTGGGAGTGTTCTATTTTTTTGTATGTACCTGATACTGCATTGAATCTCCTCTCGGTCTCCTCTCTTACAAACACAGGACTGCACGTCGTCTTCGATGATGACTATGGCTACATCCTCAACAAGGATACACGAGAGGAGTTGGCCAGGTCAGTGAAGGAGGGCGACATGTACCGCCTGTTGGGGGCAACCAAGATCCCGTGTGAGCAGAGTCTTGCAACACTGGTACAGGCGACAAATGGCGAGATCTGGCATGCGCGCTACGGCCATTTTGGCATGTGCGCCTTGCACTAGCTTCAAGCAAAGCAGATGGTGCGTGACCTGCCTACCATCTCTAACTTTGAGCAGCAGTTATGCATCGGCAGTTTGGAGGGGAAGCGACACAGGGTGGTGTTCTCTTGAGTAGGGCAGCATGGGAAGGAGGTGTTGGAGTTGGTCCACAGGGACTTGTGCGGACCGATGTAGACCCAGAGCTTTGGAGGCTCTAGGTATTTCCTAACCTTCATTGATGATTTCAGTCGTTACACTGTTGTGTACATCCTTCCTTCCAAGGACCAGTGCTTTTACAGGTTCAAGGAGTTCAAGGCCATGGTTGAGAACCAGACTGGCAAGAAGATCAAGGCGTTGCGCAACGACCGCAGTGGAGAGTACCTGAGCAAGGAGTTCCAAGACTACCTCGCAGCAGGTGGTATCAAGACGCAGCGTACCGGGCCGTACTCGCCGTAGCAGAACGGTGTAGCAGAACGCGCCAGCCGTACCATTGTGGAGTCGGCGCGCTCCATGCTGCATGCGGCTCGGCTGACCTACGACTTCTGGGCTGAAGCCGTGAGCACTGCACTCTACATCAAGAACCACTATCCAACTAATGTACTGGAGCACATGACGCCGTATGAGGCGTGATTCGGCAAGAAATCGAGAGTGGGTCATCTCCGAGCATTTGGCAGCATGGTGCACATGCACGTGCAAAAGGAGAAGCGGCAGAAATGGGATGCAAAGAGTGCGTAGATTCTAATGATTGGCTACGACATAGCAAGCAAGGCCTATCGCCTCTACGAGAGGGATACAGGCCACGTTATCATCTCCAGAGATATCGTCTTCAACGAGAGCAATGTCATCGGCACCAACATCGCTGTAATGAGGCAGCAAAACCAGCAACTGACGAGACAGTAGGAGCAGAAATCCTTCCAGACCCAGTCTCTCCGGATCCTTCGTCTACTGTAATAGTGGGAGAATCACTCTACTGTTCCATGTCTGATATTGCAGATACAGCAGCCTCGTCGGCATAAGCAGAGGAGGGAGATGTAGCACCACCAGCAGTAGCAGTTGTGCCAATAGCACCACGCTAGCCGCCCGCTAACGCTGCAGCACCAGGTCGCAGGTACCCTCTTAGAGTGCGTTACGAGCCTGGTGAGCGCGGCCATTTCTGGATACTGAAGAAACCAGAACAGATGAACGTCGCAGTTACAGCAGATTCAGATGAGCTAACGTCATACAAGGAGTCTATGGCTACACCGGATGCAGCAGATTGGGCGCAAGTTATCCAGCAAGAGATACAGTCGCAGTTGGACAACGACACGTGGGAGCTGACTGAGTGTCCACCTCGACGTAAGGTGATCAAGTGCAAGTGGCTGTTCAAGAAGAAGCGGGGAGTAGGTGGTTATCTGGAAAAGTACAAGGCGAGGCTGGTTGTCAAGGGCTACTCACAGTAGGAGGGCATCGACTATACAGAAACTTTTGCCCCTGTTACAAAGTTTGCCTCTGTGCGCACGCTTCTCTCTTATGCAGCAGCTAAGGACTTCGAGGTTCACCACATGGAAATCAAGATGGCATTCTTGAATGGTGACTTGGAGGAGGAGATCTACATGGAGCAGCCTGAGGGATTCGTCATGGATGGCCAGGAGCACCTGGTCTGCATGCTGCAGAAGTCGCTGTACGGCCTCAAGCAAGTGTCGCGTACTTGGAACCAGAAATTGGATGCGGCGTTGCAGTGCATGGGGTTTGAGCGCAGCGAGTGTGACTACAGCGTGTATCGGTGGCAGCATGAGCATGAGATCCTCATCATCATTGTCTATGTGGATGACATGCTCCTCCTTTCCAACAGCATGTCTGCACTGCAGGAGTTCAAGGAAGCCATGCAGGAGTGCTTCCAGATGTCTGATCTCGGGGAGGCATCATTCTTCCTCGGTATCCATATCATGCGTGACTGCAGATCACGCTCTCTCTCACTATAGCAGAGCCGCTTCATCAAGGATGTCTTACAGCGGTTCGGCATGGCAGAGGCAAAACCCATTGGCACGCCGTTGGAGATGCGGCAGTACCTCATGAGCTTTAGTGGAGAAGTAGATGCAGCTGAGCGGCAGAATTACCAGACGCCATCAGCAGTCTCATGTACCTGATGGTGGCAAGCAGGCCGGACCTCGCACAGGCTGTTAGCGCTGTGAGCCAACACATGGCAAATCCCGGACCTGAGCACCAGAACGTTATGAAGCGGATCTCCCGCTACCTTGCTGGAATCATCAACATTGGCATCACCAATAACGGCAACGACAACAGCATCATCGGCTACACAAATGCAGATTGAGCTTCAAATCCTGAGACCCGCAAGTCCATCTCTGGACATGTGTTTCTCATGAATGAAGGAGCCATCAGCTGGTGCAGCAAGCGGCAAGTGGTCGTGGCCACCTCGAGTAAAGAAGCTGAGTACGTCTCTCTCAGCTTTGGAGCCAAGGAAGCAGTTTGGCTTCAACGTCTCATGGCAGAGATGAGTGGGAGTGCAGCAGTTCCAGTTCCTGTACGCGTCGACAACCAGAGCGCAATCGGACTCGCCAAGAATCCTGAGCACCATGCGCGCACCAAGCACATTGACTTCGCATATCATTTCATCAGGCACATGGTGCAGGAGAGTGCTATCAAGCTGGAGTTTACTCCACCAAGCAAGCAGGTCGCTGAAATCTGTACCAAGCCAGTGACCCGTGAAAAGCAGCAGTTCTGCATGAAGGCATGTAGACTCAGCCCACTCTGACTACGGCAAAGTGGGATATTGTTGGGAAAGGAGTCATCCGGCTCGATTTCAGGTCTACAAGAGCAAGTTCCGGGAAAGTACCAGATGCCTGCTCCGATCGTTGATGCGAGTTCAGCATAGGAAAGATCAGGTGTCAAAATGTCTACGATCCAAATTTCAGGCCAATCCAACGGTCAGATTGGGAGATATGAATTTTCCAAGTTTCGGGGGTCATAGACCGTCGATGTCTGGATGACATGGGTTATGGCTCCATGCCTTAGCCTGAGAAAAGAAAAAGGCAAGAGGTCCAGGGTCAAGACCTGATGGGAGAAATATCCAAAAAGGTCCTTGGTCCTAGGATTGCCTTGTCAGAGTGTGCTGACTAGGATAAAGGTACCTCTCCTTATTTTTTAGGTGAGGTGAGATCCTTGTGTGCTAGCCATGGACACATGGCGATTCTCCATGGGTTTGTGCGTTATGTGACCACTAGGAGTGTGCCATGAGAGAATTCTCTAGCTGTCTAGGTTGTGTGTGAGTGGTCAGCCTGATTGCTAGGCTGATTTCCCCCCTCTAGTGTGTGAGCCTTAGCCTCCATGGCTAAGTGGTGTGGCTTGTGAGAGGGCTGACTTG
>SZWC01014488.1:12934-27553 GCA_023375785.1 Penium margaritaceum
ATACATATACATATACATATACATATACATATACATATACATGTACATGTACATGTACATATACATATACATATACTTATACTTATACATATACATATACATAAATATACATATATACACATGTATGAATAAAAATATACATGTATATACATGTATAAACATATACAGGTATATACATGTATATATATGCATGTATATACATGTATATATACATGTACATACATGTATATACATGTATATACATGTCTATTTATGTACATTCATGTATATACATGTATATACACGTATAAACATAATTCTACATGTATATAAAAAATGTACATATACATGTATATGTATATGAATATACATATAAAAATACATAAATAGTCCTATAAATACACATGTAAATGTATACGTATATGTATATGTATATGTATATGTATATGTATATGAATATGTATATGTATATGTATATGTATATGTGTATGTATATGTACATATATGTATATGTATATGTATATGTTTATGTTTATGTATATGTATATGTATATGTATATGTACATATATGTATATGTATATGAATATACATATAAAAATACATAAATAGTCCTATAAATACACATGTAAATGTATACGTATATGTATATGTATATGTATATGTATATGTATATGTATATGTATATGTGTATGTATATGTACATATATGTATATGTATATGTATATGTTTATGTTTATGTATATGTATATGTATATGTATAGACGTACCCATATACATACACATGTTCAAATATATATGTATGCCGCTTTTCAGTCTCGAAATTCGCAGTATAGTTTTGTTCATTTCGCTTTTGGGATTAGGAGTAGTTTTCGAGGCTTCGCTACATGTTACCTGAGACATTAGTTGATTCAGAGCAATGAGTCTTTCGTCGAGGGAGGTGGGTGAGCGTTTTATCGAAGGCAGCGTCTGAAAGTTGTCGGCCTGCATGTTCGACATTGGTCCTTTATTTCTGATCTGATTGTCGAACTGACTTTGAATGTTACATAATAGAATGAAACCCTCTAATCTATGAACTACCGTTTGTCTCGCTCGGTCTCCTAACGGGCCCCACGATCGCGTTGCCAGGCAGGAGATCGCGAACGACCAGCCTTTCATGCGGTGTGGCCGACGACACCACCGCAGGAATAAAAAAGCCACTCAAACATTACTGAAAGTATCGCAAACCCAACTTTTCAAGGGTTTATGATACTTCCTTTGCGCTTCTGCTGACGTCTCCATGTCGACGGTGCTTGGTATGGTGCGTCGACATGCGAAATTTGTGTCGAGAATTGGATATATCATTATTATTGCGCGAGTCTCTGGCATGGTGTTGAAAATCTGCGAAGTCGTGGGTATGGCATAGTTATTATGCGGTCCATGGATATGGGGGATCTATCGAGAATTCGATGGGTATATGGTCACACCCCCGTTTCTTTTTCTGCCAAAAAAAAGATGAATTATGTGCACAAATCATTATATTCTAAATATTTTCCCACATGGAAATTTCTCATGGATTATGCTCCGCACATTCATAGCATCCATGCATGTGTTCATGTCTGTTTACATCGACATGCATTCATCTATGCCTTTGTGTGAGTATAAATGAAATAAAATTATCAAATTCATTCATTTAATGTAGTATTTCCTTCATGTATACGTGATGTGACCATCCTATGTGAATGATCTATCGTGACTTTGTCAATGACCACCAATTGCAATTTCAAAATAGATAATACGTAATTTTTTCATGAATATTACTATTATTTTATTTTCTTAATATTTAATCCTCATTTAGCACATAGATTCAACATTTTTGATTTTGGTAAATTGTTAGCTGAAGCCGGGTATGTATCTTCAGCTATCTTGAAGTCTGGTCCTCGCTTGTTCATCTCGCGTCCGGAGAATGATGCGGCCGAATAAGTTAAGTCTCGTTCACCAGTCTGGAGCGTGTGAGAGAATCAAAGTTAGTACGTCTTAAAAATTCGTCTCTGTCGAATATTCTTGGTTTGTTTCCTGTGTCCTGCAGAGACACAAAGTAACAATAACAGACTGCAAGCTGGTAGACGATCCAAAAACAGGTGCACGCACCGACAACAATAGGTTACTACGTAATGTAAGAATTCTGAAACAGGGGCAAGAAGGTGGATTTTCAGCCCAGCTGGGCATTCTAGATATAACGCTCGAAAAATGTAAAATAGGAGTGACCTGGAAAGAATCCCCAGAATAGGTGCAGAGTGCAGATATTTCTACGAGAGGAGCGGCAGCAGCTAAGGACAGGAAACAAAACTGCCTCAAGAAGCCGGCACGGTACAAGGAACTGAAGTAACGGTCGATCTTTAACTGTCGTTTCAGAATCTTTTCCCTCAGACAGATCGCACAGTGAGTATACCGCTTCTTCGCCGACGCCGGCGGCAGATAACCTATCGACTTTGTTGGACAACTCACGGGCGTGAAAAATTTTTGGAAGTTGTTTCAAAACGATATACTGTTTCTGTTACTGATTCAACCCTCCTTTCTGTGCAATGACAAAAACGTTCTTAGATGTCCGACCTGACACGAAGGTCCAACATTGCGCGGGATTGGCAGCACCCTACGAGACCCCCGTCAAGTTGAATCCTTCTGTACTCATAAACCTACAAGTAGCTCGTTCTGCGAACAGCTTTTACTAGTTGTGTACTAGTTGACTTCAGGATTCAGGTACCGAAGTGATTTCCACTTTGGCTCATTTTTCAGGACCTTTCTATGTGATTTCCGTGTTCACCCAACTTTGGCCTTTTTTTCGTCTCAAAAGAAGTTATCCCATCATGTGTCCCTTTTTCAACTTGTTTTTTATATTATCCCAACAATCCAAAATGTGTTTTCGAACATAGGGAAACGTCCTTTCCACTGGCAACATGGTCCAAAATGATATCAAGAATTAAAAAATCAAATTTTGATTCCGTTTTTGTGCTAACCAAAAAGATCCTCTGAATTCATATGTAAAGAAAACTTGATGGTTCACAAAGGCTAGAAAATTTTATGTGGAAAACCTCCATAGAGGTATTTTTCAAAGCAATTCTCCCATGCATGTTACATTTTCTCAGATGGAGGTGGGCGAATACTTTTTTAATTAAATGACGAGAATTATGGTATATTATTCATAAAAAATATCATCTATGCATGTAAAAGTAAAGAAATATATAACAAACTTCCAAAATCTCTGTGGTTATTATTTTCTAGGCTAGAAATGCCTTGGTTATTCTTATCATTGTGCCAACCGCCTATGAAAAAGATAAAAATTCCCAAAGAATCATATTATGCGACAGTATTTTTGCGCACGAAAAGAATAAAAAATGAGAAAAATACTTATTCTAACAACTTCCATTCAATCATATCATCATAAGATGTCTAGATTAGACACTTGTGATACAAGTGGTTACAACAACGTCATGTTGAAAGGTAACGGAAAATTTCAATGGGTATCGATGAAAGAAAAGTGTAGCAAGCTATTGATGCCTTATAAATTGAGCAGGGCTCTTGGCATGTGGGCGGCTGGACGTGAGGGCGTGAGGGTGAGAGACCCCCAAAGTACTGCCGTTCTGGCCAAGTTAGCCAAGGATTCTGTCCCTTACATTATAATGGTATCTTAGCACTGAGGTTTGAGTCCGATGTGTGGATGGTAAGGATGGCACACTTTTGACATGGAGAAGTGTAGCGCATGGCCAACACATCGTGGGTCTAGTGACAGACCCTAGCTTCTCGATGGTTAGACTGGATGTCTTCAAGGTTTGAAACCCCTAAGCACCACACTTTTGGCCTAATTTGTCAAGACTTCCTTTGAATCCATCACACTCAGGATGAGAATCCTTTTGTAGTAATAATTGAATTTTTACTCGAAAAATGAAATAGGATATTTCATGAAGTATTTAGTACTTTATTATGAATAAAAATAGGATAAAATGTAGGATTTTCAACCTTTAACCTATTAAAAAATTTAATGAGTTTAGTTTAAATGGATAGTTTCATGGAATTTTTACGTAGTCTCTACAACTCCTTTTAATGCTTTCTGTTAGCTTAATCGTCAATACTGAAATCTATCTCATCAGAATATTACACAAATAATAATGCATTGCACATGATCATCACAAAACTACATGGTGGCTTTGACTAATCATGCAAGAATAAAATGAAGAAAAACCATGAAACAAGATAGGGAACCTAATTCATGTTGGATTCCTTATGTATACAACATGTCTAACTTGATGCAATGCATAACTAATAATAAAAATCCTTGCTTCCTATATGAATAGCCATCCTCAGTTCAACAATGTATTGAGCCAATTGGGAGGACACTTGAAAGCAAATTCAATATTGAAGCTCATTTACACCATCAAAACAATAATACAACAATAATGATATAGAAATGTTGAATTCAGCAAATAACTCATGGATTGATGTAGCATCACGAGCTGCATCGACTTCCTTTGAGATGTAGCAATCTTCTGGACCAATTAAAAACAAACACATCACGTGAACATGACGGAAGAATTTAATTGACTGTACATGTCTTTAAAGCCCTCTCTTCAGAATGAACTATCAGCCATGATCTTTGTAAATCCAAAATAATCAATTCCCTCAGAAAAAAACAGCTTACATAGAAGAATATTGATTTAAAGGATATGGAATGCATTGGTACCATTTTTTTCACTCATGGAAAAGCTGAGAGAATGGATTTCATTTCAAAATGCGACATAGAAAGGAAGTCAAAAAATGTTCACCCAACAGAGGGGAATGCATACAAAACAGTTTATCAAATTGTTGGTATTACTGATGTGCATATGGTGTTTTTGGTATGGCATAGGGTTTTCATACATTTCAAAAAGCATATCCACTAAAGTTTCTAATATATGTAGAATTTGAGAGGAATTTCACTCTTGTAGAGGAATCACAAAGCCCATTCTAAAATATCATGGGGTGCTCCATTTCGATAAGGTTTAACTAGGAAATGTTTTTTTCGAAGTTTTTTGACCCACAAAATGGGTGTTTAGCCTAAAGGAAATATTTACGCAAAAAAATGCAGAAATAAAGCTCTCTCACACTCAATATACTATTGGGGGTGTCACAGAAGTTTCCTTGTACCTGTATCATGGAAGTTTCTATGCACTATATCATGGACGTTTTCATGAAATCCCTATGTATTCTGAGAGTAAATTGCTTAAACATTACACTTAAATGTTTCTTTATTTTTCTTGAAGTACTAGATTGGATTAGATATTGTTGTTCTTATTTTCTAGGTGAACAATCTAGAGAGCGCCCATAACATGCTTCGGTTGTAATCGTAATGTAATCGAACAGTCTAGTGATATGAGAGGTCCACTTTTGTAGCTAAGGAGCTCATGAAATAGGTTTTTTCACTATTCATTATGATGTTTGGAGGTTAATGATGTTTTTTCATTGGATGTGGGAAGATGACTTGTGTGAGCTTGTCTTGTAAGGTTTAAGTTTTCAAGTTCCTCTTGAACATTGATGCACTATGACATAAACTCCTATGTTGAGTTTGATATGGATGATGAAGAACTAGACATTAAAGAGGATAATAGGAATTGGTTAAAAATGAAAATGATTATTTGATGATTCATTCATGTTTATTCAAATTATTGGTGTCTTAAGTCATTAGTATATGGATTCAAAGTTGTATTCATTAACTGTTGCGTTCTATAAGTTACAGACACATGTATTTTTGCATGTAAAATGGCTTACTCAAGATTGTTTTTGGGGAAATGGGGAGATTTTGAGAATATGAAGGTTCATCTTCATGAAATATGAGTGTACTGTAATGTGGACCAACACGCATGTGGATTTTGATGTGCTCTTTCAGAGTCTTTTCCCAATTCTTTAATGTGATTCCAAAGTTACCACCTGATTTGGGAATGGAACATGAGAGTTTGGGAAAATTTGCATCACTATTACAAAGAATCAATGTTCAATGTTGAATTTGTACGAGCGGGGCGCCATGGATGTTATGATAAAGTTAGCCACATATATAGTTTAAGGAATCATTTGATGGAGTTATTCTTAACTTTTTCTTAGAGATGGACCGGGCTGTGAATACCTCATAAAATGTATTTCATTGATGAAAGAATGCATCAAAGTACCATGATGTGATACTGATCTATAAGTTCTGAATGTCAAAATCCCATCGGTTTTCGTTGAATGATTAAACTAAAGATGATTTCGAGAAAGTACGTGAAAATAATGTTTGCGTTTAAAATATTATGCATTTTATTTGGTTTTGAGTATTCACCACATCATAATATGATTGGATAATGTATTCCATACTTTGGGGCTGACATGGAAAATTTTCGTTCCTTTGAAGAATGCTAGAAAAACTGACCGAATGTACTTTATTTCTCGTTTCTGGCATGTTTTCATCAAACTTGGAATAAGTTTGCTGTTGAAGACTGGTCAACCACATAATCGTGGGTCTTCCTAGGTTGATTGGATGAGGTGTGCAGGGTTAGAACATCAGTTCTTCTAATATTGTTTTGTGCAGACAGAAAGGTGTAATGGAAACTTGTGTTTGATTACACGTTTGTACCAAATTCACTCTGAGGTGACACGGTTTCGCAGCTCACTCACGGCGGGGCTGTCGTTGGGGCCGCAGCGCGCTGACTTCGATGTTATTCTTGGTTTCCTCCACTCGAGGCGCTCTTTCACTATTTGTGATTGAACTTTATGCCGTAACTTGACAAATTAGGTGCTTATTCCTTGAGGACAGCAGTAGTTCCCTTGACTGGCCTGTCGGACGTTCCGTCACTGGTTCGAAGAAGTGAGCAAATTTTCTGAAACGACTCCACTGTCGCCGGAGAAAAATCTCCGCTGGCCAATTCTGGCCTTTTTCATGGCTTTCTTCTAGCAGACAGCCACGATTCTACGCTGGATGACGGTTTGATTGCAGCGACGACCAGTTTCGCTGGGCCGCTCAGCCGATGTTCGTCATGGTGTCACCCACCGGGACTACTTCGCCGCATGAGTGCCTAAGCCTCGGCGTTCGATTGCACTCTCATGAGAATTCTTGCAGTCGAACGGAGCGCCGCGAGAATTGAGTCCGCTTAACTTTTGAATCATTGAGTTCGATTTGAGCGTTCAAAGTATCGATGTCGTACATGCGAACTGCGTTTTTAGGTACATGTCTCGCAAGAAACTGCCACTCAAGGCAAAAGATGTCGCGAACCCGTCGTTGACAGGCATAATCGCGTTCCACACGACATTTTCTGAGCAAACGTGTGGGTTGAACGCGCTGTTGAACAAGAAGTAAGAGTGAAGTATTGTCTTATGTGGAACTGGTTTGCATCGCCATCGTCATGATTATAGTACTTTTTACCCTTGGTGGTACTCTGAAGATGAACCCTCCTGGCTGCAGGCTTCATGGGGTCGTCTGGCGACGGGCCCTCGGTATCTGAAGCTTGCCTATGACGGGCTCCAAGACTCAAGGGTGGATAGATCTGACGGTTCCCCGTTGTCTTCGCGCCACCGACCCGATGACATCAGACTGTCGAAAAGATTTGTCTCACCCACCGAGAGTCTGCTGGCTGCGATAGATTGGAAAATGATATTCTGTTCTTTCAGTGGCCGACGCTCCGGTGGCACACGCCCACACTGAGCGTTCGCATCCCTCTCCGTAAACCGTAGACGCGGAAAATGTTTTCCGCCGTCGTCGTCGATGGCTCTTCAGGACGTCGCAGCCATCGCCGTTGATGCTCACACCAGGTGCATCCAGGACCATCGACAGCCTTGATGACTACTACCTCGATGCTTTCTTCGACCATCGTGGCAAGCCCTTAACAAGAGTCGTGGGCTGCATGACAGCAACCTAGTTGTTGGGATGCGGAAGTACATGCTACGTTGTACGGCGATTCGACCTGTCCCTTGGTTGAAAAACGGGTAGCCCCCGTGTCATTTTTCCACCCACCGCTACAATTTTCTTCGGACACGTCGACGCTGCCCTACCACCGTGTGCCCACGGTAAGCCCTCCGCGCAGCCATCCCGTCCGTCGGCATCATGTGGTCCTCTCCGCCTGCCCGGATTACATCCTACGATATTGATGCTGACTCAGATGTCCTTCATGCATGCAGATCCGACGATGGCGAACTCTTGGCTAGTCGCTCGTTTCGCACGGGAGGACAACACGCCTACCGTCCGTCCGTTTTCTGAACTTGGTGCCACCGGACTGCCGGCGGGTGTCCGCGCCCATGTTTGGGAGTATTACTACAAGCAAGAGGGCTCGTCCGAAACCGCTGTCTTCAAGCTGTGCGAGTCAGCACACGTTATGAAGACGGTCACTCTTCGGTGAGGAAACACGAGCTCCTTGTGGGCTCACGTCGCCGCCGCCCATTGCAACGTCGCACGTGCATCGGTGGACTCAGGCCGTGGCACTGCCACGCTCCGGGCGTCCGTGGCCTCAGATCCTGACTCAGCAAGTCGCATCCGCCTCACTCCCACCGTTTGGGATGCCAACTTCTTCCGGACATGCATCCGCCGATTCTTCATCGAGAAGGATATCTCCTTCACCGCCATCGAGTCTGATTAGCTCCAACTCGGGCTCACCCATGCCAATCCAGTAGTGCAACTCATCTCCGCCAGAACTTTGGGACGCGACATCGACGTATCCTATCATATGGCTGAGCGCCGCGTCCGAGCTGTCCTGCATGGTTGCGAGGGACGCCTGTCTTTCGGGATGGACGGCTGGACTTCTCCCGCGAACGACTCCTACGTGGGCATCACCGCCCACGGCATTTACGACTGTCGGCTGCGCTCCATTCTCATCGGCTTTGAGCCTTTTCATGGACGCCATGATGCAGCCGCCCTGTACTCGGTCCTTTGCGCCACGCTCTCCCGGTGGGGCATCTGGGACCGTGTGTACTGCCTCACCACGGACAACGCGAGTGTCAACTACGCCATGGCTCGCGACTACATGCAAGGCGGCTGCCCAGACTTCGTCGACGACCGCTTTGTGCGATGTTTCGACCACGTTCTGAACTTGGCGGTTGGCGACATCTTCGCTCTCCCGGCCGTTGACCGCATCATCTCCATGGTCCGCGCCATCGCCGTCTACATCGGCCGTTCTCCACAACGAGAGTCCGCCTGTGAGGCGTACTTCATCGCCAACGGTGGATAGCCATACGAGAAGATCAGCCAAGACAGCCGTACGCGCTGGAACAGCACCATCACGATGCTGCAGCTTGCCCACGAACAGCATCGCACTCTTGAAGCATGGCTGAAGAGCGTCGACGAGGACGGACTGTGCTTGTCCGGCCAGCAGTGGATCACCATCCTCGCGGTTGCTCAAATACTGGAGCCGTTCCAAAACCACACCGACGACATGAGGGGCGACTCAACCGTCACTTTCAGTCTTGCCATTCCTTTCTACAATGAGCTCCTCGACACCATGCAATCCAACGCCAACGCATGCAAGCTGGCAGCAGCCGCAACCGTGACACCTACAACCAACATGGAGTTGGTGACCGTTCAGGCGGAACTCGCGAGGGCGTTGGAGAAAGCCGTCCAGCACGTCGGTGTGTACTATGCCTACACGGGCGACTGTCAGTACCTCGCGACTTTTTTGGACCCACGGTTCAAAAAGCAATATTTTGAGGAGTCATACAGTGGAGATCGCAACGACGTGCACCCGGACGACGTAATGCGTGCCGTTATGGAGCAGCTCCAGCCGTACGAAGCTGCTTTTATTGAAGCCCGTGCATAAGGGACGCGCGTGCGCAAGTCGTGGAGTCCACGGCCGACAGCCTGGACATGCGCAACTCGGTGGCCGCGGCGGCTCTGGACGACATGCTCGGTATTACAACCCCCCCCGCCCCCCGCATGCCCACATCCGCTGCACCCACCCTTGCGCGCACCCCAACTCTTGCGGACACTCCCCCTGCTCCAGCTGCGCGCACTCTTGCTGTTGCGGACAGCACCTCTACCCCGCATGCGCGATGCCCTACACCCGCGGACAGCACCTCTCCTGCCTCTGTGAGCATCCCTGCAACCCCGGACAGCGGCATGGCGTCCCCTTTTCCCGCAACGGCGGACAACGGTGTAGTAGCCGTGATGCAGCCCTCCCGTATATCCACCCGCATCCTTGCAAGGAAAGCAGCTGCAGCAGCAAGAGCCGCCGCCGAGGCCGATGTTGAGGCAATGGGTGCTGATGCGGGGGCGTCTACGGACAGTGGTGCCACAGAACGGACGGTCCCACTGTCCCAGCTCCTGGTGGACAACCGAACCCTTTCGACACCGTCATGCAGCTCGTCTGGGTCGCTGTCCGCGAGGCGCGCTGCTGCATCCGGGGGTGGTGACCTGCGAATTGTCCGCAGCCCTCCCCCGTCACTTACAGGACACAAGCGCGGACGCTATGGGTCCGTGTTTGCGCAACCCATGGCGGAGGTGCGGCCCCTACAACGTGAAGCGTATGCTTATGTGCGGATGGGTCAGCTGGATGCGGCGGACAACGCGCTAGCCTTCTGGTTTGCCAACCGCAAGACATTTCCCATACTTTTTGCCGCGGCCATGGATGTGCTGAGTGTGCCAGCAACATTAGCCGCATGCGAGCGCGCTTTTTCTCGTGCTCGCCATACATGCTCTGACTTCCGTCACAGCATGTCCGAGAACACCATGAGGAGGATCCAGCTCATGAAGAACTGGATGTCGCAGACAGATTTAGGTATTGAAGTTTGAGATGCAATTCCTATTCATGTGTCGTAGTTTGAAAGCTATTCCATGTCGTCATGTGATTTTGCGAGTTCTTCCATGCTTTGTTGATGTTAGATTGAGTTCTTCCGCCCTGCCCGATGCCACACAACCACTTTGCAATGATTGCTTCCTTTTAAATTCGGCTAAATTTGCACTGTACGGAACGAGCTATTCATGGATCTGGGGAATGCAGTAGGCCGTTGAGGTAACCTTTGAAATTTTCACTGCTCAATTGTTCGAATAGTCGTGTACTAACGTAAAAACGAGTTTCCATGACGTCAGGTTGCGAGAACGAGAGAGTGCGACACTGATTGCTTCAAGACTGAGAACGGCAGTGAGACAGGGGTGCGCGACCGCGTCTCGCGACGCGCGCCGTCGAGACACCAGTGGTCTCGACGGCGAGACTCTCAGATTCTCGAACGCCGGGGCACTCAGAGTGCCCCCTCAATCTGTAGACCGTTCACGAGAAAGGGAGATTGGCGGANCACCTTGTAATCCAGCAGCGTGAAGTCATGCACTTGAACCATAAAAAGCAGGCTCAATCCAACGCCATAACTGTCCTCTCTGCCCTTCTTCACCGTCGTCTTCGGTCGCGTGGGTCAACTCTATCGTCTTCAGTTCGCTGTATTCGCTCTATTCGGCGGCAGCGGATTGTGCGCCGTGCTGTCGAAGCCAACTCGCAGATTCAACGCCATGGCTCGATCCTCCCTCAGCAGCTTGTGCGCCTTGCTGCTCTGCGCAATAGCCGCCTGTGCTGCTCTTCCGCCTGCCCTAGGTAGGTGATGGGACCTACCTGAATCTGCGTCTGCAATGACGTCAGCATTTGCTCTGCAGGCTTCCCGTGTGCTGCTGGAAGAAGGCAGGAAACCTACCGCCGCCGCCGCTGCTGCTGCTGCTGTGCTGCTGCTGGTGGTGCTGCTAATGTTGGTGCTGGAGCTGGTGCTCCTGCTGCTCCTGCTGCTGCTGCTGCTGCTGCTGCTGCTGCTGCTGCTGCTGCTGCTTCTTCTGTTGTTGCTAGAACGGCTGTTGCTGCTGGAGCAGCTGCTTCTGTGACTGCTGTTTCTTCTGCTGATGCTTCTGCTGCTGTTGCTGTTGCTGCTGTTGCCGCTGCCGCTGCTGCTTTTGCTGCTGCTGCTACTTCTGCTGCTCCTGCTGTTCTTGCTCCTGCTGCTGCTGCGGCTGCTCCTTCTGCTTCTGTTGCTGCTACCGCTGCTGTTGATCCTGCTGCTTCTGCTACTGTTGATGCCGCTGCAGCTGCTGCAGCTGTTCGTTCTACTGCCGCCCCTGCTGCTGCTGTTATTGCTCCTGCTGCCGCCCCTGCTGCTGCTGTCATTGCTGCTGCTGGAGCTGTTGCCGCTACCGTGGCTGGCACTGCGGCCGCTGCTGCTGCTGTTGGTGCTGGTACTGCTGGTGCTGCGTCTGCTGGTGGTGCCTGCTGTTTCCGTTCATCCACTCCTGTGTTCCGTGCTGCCACTCCTGTGTTTGGGGAGGAAGTACAGTTTTGCAGAAGCTGCCGTGGCCCAGAGTAGCTTTGCAGTGGTGCCTTCAATCTGTTTGCAGTGGGTGCCACTGCTGCCACTGCTGACACTGCTGCCACTGTGTGCTGTGGGCTGTGTGCACAGCACGGGTGGGAGAGAGCGTGGGGAGTGATTACCTCTTTCTTTCTAACAGCCAAAGGCTCCCTCCTCACTCTTCCCCACCCTATGGGAGCAGAAAGTGAGCAACCCTTTGTCCTGATTCCACTTGCGGAGCAGGCTGACAAGTGCGCATGGATGTCGGAGAGGCGCTTTGGCCAAATGTTGGGGACGTTGCAATCCCTGCAAGCCTTCCCACATAACCCATGCCACTCCCCCATCCATGCCCACATGTCCACATGTCCACATGTCCACATGTCCACATGTCCACATTTCCACATGTCCACATGTCCACATGTCCACATGTCCACATGTCCACATGTCCACATGTCCACATGTCCACATGTCTGTATACCAAACAGGCCGACAAGTGCACACAGATGCTGGAGAAGTGGCATCTCTGTCTTCAGCAGCATTGCTGGCAGCAACTACTTCTACAGCAGTAGCACAGCAAAGGGCACTCCGCAGCGCCATAGCCAAGGCTTCAGTGAGTCTCACTCCCGCTCCTCCCACACCCCATCTCCTCCCCGCCCCTAACTTCCCGATTTTCCCTGTGCCCCCCTGCCAGCTCATTCCATCCCCTTGCTCCCTGCTGCTGCTGGAAGAGATGTAGAGAGGTGTGGTTTCCAGGTTGCATGTACAGCCTTGGTCGAGGCAAAGGGCTTGCGAGATCTGTGTGAAAACTTGTTCCGCTTGCGAAAGGCAATGGCCTGTGAGATGCTTGTTTTGTCTTCCCTTTGTCAGCTCCTCTGTTTCTGCCGATCTGTGCCCTGTCTGCTCGCTAGACCGCTTGCTTGCTGCACCCCTTGCTCTCTAGACTGCTTCGTTGCTAGATTGTTCCGGCCTATGCTTCTCGTTTGCTGTGTCGTCTGCATGTGCGCTCATCTCTGTGCTCGCTTGCATTCTTGCACGCTTTGTGCTTGCATGGATGCATACGTGCACACGCCAGCATGCTTGCTTGCTCGGGTGCTCGCTTTCCTGCGCTCTCTCTTGCCGTGCTGCATGCTCACATGTCTTCTTCTTCCCTCTGTTGTCCAACTCAACTTGCGCAGGAATCACCCGTGAGCTTCACACTGACCACTGACATTGTTCTCACTGCGTGAGTGGGACTTCCCTCTCTCCCATCCAGCCATGCATGCATGCATGCATGCATGTATGCATGCATGCATGAGCGCCCATGTGCATCGACATGTGCAAATACTCACTCAACTTTCGTTGGTCCTGTTAAGCTGTTTTTCTGGCCAATGTCAGGTTATTGTCGCCCGGCGGCCGTCTGGCTGCTGTCCGGCTATTGATGTGCTACTGCGACACTGCTGCAGGGCTACTGTCTGGTTGCTGTTGGACTGCCGTGCTATTGTTGAGTTATCCCGCGCAACTGTCGCGCTACTGCTGGGCTGCTGTCAGTCTGCTGCTGGGTTTGGTTGCTGTTGAACTGCTGGGTTTTAGTTCAAGGAAGGAGTTTGTGTGCACAGTTGTATCCAGTTCTCATGCCAATGGGGAAAGGTGTGTTTGGTGTTTCAGTAGACTTGGCTCAGTCAAAACCTTTCCAGCTTGTTTATGTCTCTCCCTCACCTTCCTCTCCCCCCCCCCCCCCCCCCCCCTCTTCCCCACCCCCTCTCTCTCCAACCCCGTTTCCCATCCCCTCCGCCGCCCCTCGTCCCATAACCCCCTCACTACCATCAAGTATCACCATCAGAACACGTTTTATGCGTCGTCCTCCTCCAGTTTGGACCTCAACCACGACCGCCATTCGGCGTCACCAACCTTTTTGTCTCTGATTCCGTTTTGGTGCCTTCTTCTCTCTTTCCATGCAGTTCGTTTCCTGCCCTTCAGTCTGGTGCAAAGGTGTCCATCGTTGGAAAATGCAAAGACGCAAATGGAAAGGCCCGCAGGTATGGTGTGATCAACGTCCCCTCCCCCGCCCCGCCCTCCCTCCCTCCCTCCCTCCCCCGTCCAACACCCAATTTCTTCCCAACACCACCATCATCCTCCTTGACAGCAGCTTTGCAACAGTTGCGGAACATGAATTCCCACAACTTCCTCCCTCTGTTGCTTTCCCCTTCCCCAGAGACGCCCTTGGCAACGAGTGTTGGTCCAAAGTGAGATGCAGGTTGGCTCAACTGTCTCCATCAGCATGATAGGCCATGGACAGCCTTCTGTCCCCTTTCCCTTGCCGTCCTGGATAGCAAGGGACAGCCTGTTCTCTCTCTCTCTCTCTCTCTCTCTCTCTCTCTCTC
>SZWC01014489.1:1624-12352 GCA_023375785.1 Penium margaritaceum
CATGCAACATGCAACTGGGACCCTAGGCAGTGCATGACGACGCAGACGCAATAGGACGCGCTAGACGCATGCAAGCAGCAAATGCGGTGTCAATGACCGCCGACAGCGCGACCGCCGAGGAGGCCTGCCGATGGAGCTGAGCGCGTCGCCTGAGAGAGGAGGCTCCAGCGAACTGTGAGAAGACCTCAGCGTACGTCGGCTCCACCGGACGACACTCCATCAGCGTCGCGTCTCGCCGTCAGTCATCTGCACGCCGATGTACACAAGCCGGGAGGACACAACAGAGCACAATGAGAGATATGCAAAAACCAACAAGCAGCTGCTGCAGCACACAGCAGCTGCAGTAGCGCGCAGCAGGAGCAGCGAGCTGCAGCAGCCACAACAGCCGCAGCAGCTCGCAGCAGCTCGCAGCAGCTCGCAACAACAGTAGCTACAGCTACAACTACAGCAGCAACAGCAGCAGCAACAACAACAGTAGCAAACAGCAACAGCAGCAGCAGTAGCAGCAGCAGTAGGAGCAGCAATAGCAGCAGCAGCTGCAGCAGCAGCTGCAGCAGCAGCAGCAGCACCAGTAGCAGCAGTAGCAGCAATAGCAATCAGCAGCAGCAGCAGCAGTAGCAGCAACAGCAGCAGCAGCAACAGCAGTAGCAGCAGCAACAGCAGCAGCAGCAACAGCAGCTGCAGCAACAGTAGCAGCTGCATCAGCAGCAGTAGCAGCTGCATTAGCAGCAGCAGTAGCAGCTGCATCAGCATCAGCAGCAACAACAGCAGCGGCGGCCCCAACAACGGCCACTGCTGATGTCAGCACCCCTCTGCTGACGTCATTGCTGATGTCATCAACAAAAAAAGGGGTGGATAAGGAAAGGGGGAAGGCGAAAGGGGTGGGTAGAATCCCCACGTCCCCAACCTCCTGCTGACATCAGCAACACTAAGACAACAAGAAAAAAGAAACACAAGGGACACTAAGTCAAGGCTGGTAGTTCTGGCGAGGAGGGGTCCTCCTCTGTTGGGGGGACCCCTACCCCTCCTTTCTTGCAGCGACAGCAGTAGCAGTAGCAGCAGCAGCAGCAGCATCACCCGCCGCCACTGCAGTAGCAGCAGCCGCCGCCGTCGTAGCAGCAGCAGTCGCCGCTACCGCAGCAGCAGGAGCAGCCGCTGCCGCCACGGCAACAGCAGCTGCCTCCGCCGCACCAGCAGCAGCCGAAGCAGCAGTAATAGCAGCAGGTGCAGGTGCCGCCGCCTCAGCAGCAGCAGCCGTCGCCGCTGTAGCAGCAGCAGCTGCCGCCCCTACAGCAGCAGTAGCAGCAGCAGTAGCAGCCCACTGGTAACGTTGGCGGCAACCCTGATCCTCTCGCTGCACTTCAGCAACAACTCGCCGCCTTGACGGAGCAGCTTGCAGCGCTGCAGCCAGTCGCCTCCCAACCCGCCACCAGTCTGCTGCCGTCGTTCATCCCTCCAGGGCACGCTAGCCCCGTTGTGTTCGCTGCCACGTACTACTTGGCACAGCAGCAGACTCAGCGCCAACGGCAGACAGTGACCTCCGTCCTTGGCCCCACTCTGGGTGCCGACCGCAGGCAAAAGGAATTTAAGACACCGCCGTCGCCGCTTCAGGCCGGCGAGCAGCTCCGGAGCTGGGAGCTCAGCTTCCGGATCTGGGCGCAGGGTGAGGGTCTATGGGCCTACTACACCCTCCCTTATGACTCCACCCAGGCCGCTCAGCTGTATGACGCTGGTCGCGCCGTCCGTGCCCTTGTACCAGTCGCCCCCCCAGCTTCCCGCCTTGCCCTGGAGCCCTTCCTCGGCGACTTCACCGTTGGCGACATCCAAGACCCTGCAGCTACATGGCACGTCCTCACCAGGCCCCATCGCCTGTCCAGCGACGCTGAGATCAGCCGTCTGCTCTGGGAGTTCAACTCCCTGCACATGGGGGAGACCGAGACGGTCACTGCCTACTGGCAGCGGGCGGAGGACATCCTCTGTCGACTCGGCAAATCTGCTCCGCCCCCTCTGTCAGCGCTCCTCACCATCAAGCGCGGCGCCACCAGCGTGTACGCGGACGTCTTCGTCCACTACCCTCAGGACGTCCTCTCCACCATGGAGGCCCAGGGCACCCTCATGCCCTGGGCATACAAGCTCTTCCTCCGCATTGAGGAAGCTCGCCAGGAGTCCCAACTCCATCGCACAGAGGCCCTTGCATCCCCTGTCGTCGCCTCCCCTACCACTGCCTCCGTGGCCGTCGCCTCCCCCGTCGCAGCTACCTCATCGTCTTCGGGGAACAAGAAGGAATATCGGAACAAGAAAGGTAAGGGTCCATCGCAACAGCAGTAGCAGTAGTCATCGACCGGGTCCAGCGGTGGTGGCTCGGTCTGCTACAACTGTGGCCAGCCCGGGCACGGGTGGTACACGTGCCCTCTCCCGACGAGCGAGGCGCGCGTCATTGCCACCATGCGCCGCCAGCGGGAGCGCCGCCTCGCCTCTGCCGCCGTCGCTGCTGCGGGCCCTGACACTCCGACCTCGTCCAGCAGCTCTGCTACTCCGACAGCTCCGCCTGTGCCGCAGACACCCGCGCCGCAGCAGTACTACTCGCATCAGTACTACCCTCAGCCATCGGCACCTCCGCTCCCTTCGCCGGCTCAGCCCTCCTACTACCCAGGCTCCGGCGCTGTCACTTCGCACTCCGTCTACACTCCTGGGCCGTCCTCCCGTGAGCGTCAGCTGGAGTAGTTCATCGCGCTCCAGCTTGGCCTGCTTCGCCCTCCTCCCCAAGGAAGTGCGAGTTGCGTCACCTCCTGCCCTCCGGCCCATCCCTGTATGACTGAGACTGAGCTGCGGTCGTGTCTCGTCTCCTCGTCTGTCTCGTCATCTCCCGTGGTCTCCTCCACCCCACTCCTTGACGACATTGCGTGGCTTCACGATTGGCAGTCTCGTCTTGCGCCTCCTTCCACCGCGTCCGCGTCCCTCGCTTGCTGCCATGTGACCGTGAGTGATCTGGCGACCCATGTCTAGGACCCTGCTGAGACCTGGATCATCGACTCCGGGGCCACGCATCACATGACGACCTCTCGTGAGGCCTTCAGTATGCTCGGTCCTGTCGGCGATGTCTCCGGTGTCCGGACGGGTTCCGGACAGGTGTTGCCTGTCCGTGGTGTTGGCGTCGTTCGTTTGCGTGGTCCGGCCGGTGACGTCTTTCTGAACGATGTTCTCTTCGTCCCCGGTCTCGAGCTCAGCATCCTGTCCGTGACTGCCATTGACCGCATGAGCATGGACATTGTTCACTCGTGTGGTGTCGGCACTGTGTCGTTGCGTCCGTCTGGTCTTGTCGTACTGCACGCCACCGCCCGTGGCAACTTGTGGCACCTTCCTCGCCTCTCCTTTCCCCCCCGTCTCCTCCCCGTCGGCCGCCACAGGTCATGTGTTTCTCACGAGCACGCTTTCTCCTCAGCACACCCGTCTTTTGCACCGCCGCCTTTGCCACGTCCTCTCTGCCGCCGTAGAAAGCATGCTCCGCACCCAGCCGGCCAAGGGCTTGGACCCGGGGACATTCCCTCTCCCGTGCCCCACTGAGTGCATTGACTGCGCTCAGGGGAAGATGCACCGGTCCACGTACCCCCTATCTTCCTCCCGTGCGTCCGCCCCTCTGGACTTTATCCACTCGGACGTCATGGGCCCTCTCCCCACCGAGTCCGTCGGTGAGCATGGCCGTTATGTCCTCACTCTTACGGATGACTATTCTCGCTACCGTTGGGTCTTCTGCCTTCGGCAGAAGAGCGATGTCGCCCGAACCATTTAGGACTGGCTTGTCCTCGCAGAGAGCGAGTGTGGCCGCCCCCTTCGCCGCTTTCGCTCCGATCGCGGTGGCGAGTACCTAGGTGAGGCCACGACCTTTCTCGCCTCCCGCGGGATTCACCATGAGACGTCTACGCCCTACACACCCGTCCAGAACGACGTCTCCGAGCGGTGGAACCGTACCATGGCCGACGCCGTTCGCACCATGCGGGTCGAGTCCGGTCTCTCCGATGGCTTCTATTTCGAAGCCATGGCCTACATGACCTGGGTCTAGAACCGGGTTCCCCACGGCCCCCTTCCCCGCCAGTCCATGCCCTACCAGCACTGGTGCGGTCGACGCGCTGACATCCGCCCGGCTCGCGTCTGGGTTTGCGTGGTCGTTGTGTGGCTGCCCGCCTCCAAGCAGGGCGGCAAGCTCGCCCCCCGCGGACGCCCCTGCACCTTCCTCGGTGTGTCTTGTCAGTCCAAGGCATGGCGCTTCTGGGACCCATCCCGACACTACATCGTCGAGTCCCGCGATGCCCTCTTCTTTGAGGACCTGTTTCCCCGTGACCTCATCCGCTCCGGCTCGTCCGTGTCCCTCCCGTCGCGTGGGGGAGTGGTGAGTCCGTCCTCCGTCCTGTCGCTTCCAGGTGACATATCACTCCGTCCCTCTGAGCCGGTAGCCCCTGTCACGTCCGCTGGCCCCCCCGGGCTAATAGTCCGAGCCGTGTCTGCTGGCCCCTGCAAACCAGCTGCCCCCGTCGCGTCTACTGGCCCCTCCAGACCAGCTGCCCCAATCGCGTCCGCTGGCCCCTCCGAGCCAGCAGCACCTGTCGTGTCCGCTGGCCCCTCCGGGCCAGCAGCACTTGTCGTGTCCGCTGGCCCCTCCGGGCCAGCAGCACCTGTCGTGTCCGCTGGCCCCTCCGAGCCAGCAGCACCTGTCGTGTCCGCTGGCCCCTCCGGGCCAGCAGCACTTGTCGTGTCCGCTGGCCCCTCCGGGCCAGCAGCACCTGTCGTGTCCGCTGGCCCCTCCGGGCCAGCAGCACCTGTCGTGTCCGCTGGCCCCTCCAAGCCAGCAGCACCTGTCGTGTCCGCTGGCCCCTCCGGGCCGACCGCCCCAGTCGCGTCCGCTCGCCCCTGTGGGCCGGCAGCCCCAGTCGCGTCCGTTGGCCCCTCTGGCCCACCAGCCCCTATCACGTCCGCTGGCCCCTCCGGGCCGACCGCCCCAGTCGCGTCCGCTCGCCCCTGTGGGCCGGCAGCCCCAGTCGCGTCCGTTGGCCCCTCTGGCCCACCAGCCCCTATCACGTCCGCTGGCCCCTCTGGGCCAGCAGCGCCTGTCGCGTCTGCTGGCTCCTCCGGGCCAACTGGCCCCTCCGGGCGAGCAACGCCTGTCGCGTCTGCTGGCTCCTCCGGACCAGTAGCCCCGTCCGCCTCCGTCGGCCCGTCGGACTCAGGGCCATCTTCAGCCCGACCGCGCTACACACGTGGCCTAGGCGGCAGCCTCTTACCTCGGCCGACAGTGAGCGCGCAGACCGTCGCTCCGCGTCCCGTGGCGCCTCGACCCCCTGTGGCTCCATGTGTCTCCTCCACTCCCACGGTCGTGAGTGGGGACCCTGGCACAAAGGCTCTCGGCCTCACCACTTCCGCCATCATTGCAGACCTTCACCCGGGTTCTGCATTGGGCTACGCCATGCTTTCATCACGAGCATCGGCATGCTGTTGCAGCTGCACTCGTCCGCATCCCACCTGGGGCTCATGATGCACACGCCCTCTCAGTCCGGTCCACAGCGCGCCCAGAGGACCCTTCCACCCTACGCGAGGCTCAAGCCTCCCCTGAGGCCGCACATTGGGATGCTGCCTGCGCCGAGGAGCTCGCTGCCATACGACAGCACCACGTGTATGACCTCGTCGACCTCCCTCCAGGTCGGAAGGCCATTGGTGCCAAGTGGGTTTTTCGGCGTAAGTGGAAGCCTGACGGATCCTTGGACAAGTACAAGGCCCGCCTCACAGCAAAGGGGTTTGCTCAGGTCCTTGGGGTCGATTACGACCAGATGTTCGCCCCAGTCGGTCGGTTCTCCACTAGTCGGGCGCTCTTAAGCCTGGTTGCCCAGCACGGGTGGGAGCTGCATCAGATGGACGTGAGCAACGCGTTCCTCCATGGCTCACTGGAGGGTGAGGAGCTCTACATGACGCAGCCCCCAGGCTTCAACGACGGCACTGGGAGAGTTTGGCGGCTGCGAAAGGCCCTCTATGGCCTGAAGCAGTCGCCTCGGTGCTAGAACCAGGAGATCAGCAGCACGCTTCTCCGTGGCGGCCTGAAGCGTAGCACTGCTGACCCCACACTGTTCGTCAGCCCGCGAGGTCAGACCTTCGTTGCGGTTCTGGTCTACATCGACGATCTCCTCATTGCGTCGCCAGACGCGGCCACCATCCACCGTGTCAAGGACTTGCTGCACGCCGCCTACCAGATGAAGGATCTCGGGTCTGCCCGAGTCTTCCTGGGCATGGAGCTCGAGCATGATCACTCCCAGGGCATCCTGCACGTCCACCAGGCTGCCTATGTGCAGACCCTATCCGCTCGCTTCACCGAGGACCTGCCCCTCGTGCCTACCGCATCTTCATCCATGTCACCAGATGGCCAGGTGAAGATGAAGAGTCATGACCCAGCTGTTGTGGGGGAGGCAGTTGATGCGACCACGTATCTGCGGGTCATCGGGTCACTGATGTTCCTGGCGACGACGACGCGCCCAGACATCGCGTTCGCCGTCAACCTCCTGGCCCAGTTCTCTCAGGAGCCGCGTCACCTCCACTTCGAGGCCGCGATTCGAGTGCTGCGCTATGTCGTCTCGACCCCTCGACGAGGTCTCATGTTTCGCCGTCAGCCGTCCGTGGTCGCAGTGGGCTACACTGACAGTGACTGGGCCGGCAGTCCAGACGGTAAGTGTCGCACGGGCTGGATCTTTCTGGTTGGCAGCACAGCTTTGTCTTGGCGCAGTGGCAAGCAGGGGTGCATTGCACGCAGTACTGCTGAGGCTGAGTACGTGGCCCTTGGCTCAGGCGCGTGTAAGAGGGTGTGGTTGCGTCGTCTGCTGTCCGAGTTGCGTCAGTCTGTCGCATCCATCACCTTGCATTGTGACAATGAGAGTGCCATGGCCATCGCCGACAATGACGGTGTGCATCACACACGCACAAAGCACATCAATATGGAGTATCACTATGTGCGTTCGTTGTTGCATGACGGCAGCATCAGCATCGTATGGGTTGAGACAGCACGATAGTTGGCTAACTTCCTCACCAAGGCACTGAAGCGGGACTCGTTCAAGAAGGCTGTGAGTTCAGTCAGCGTGCGTCCGTGAGTTACCCTCTTTGTCTCTGCTTGCGTCTCTGCGTACCTTGGGGGAGTCTGGATGTTGACCGTTTCTCTTCCCGCCCATGTACACTACGCTTGTAAGTCATGGGGGAGTGTTGGTTTTTGCGCGTCCCTCATTGTGCTCTGTTGTGTCCTCCCGGCTTGTGTACATCGGCGTGCAGATGACTGACGGCGAGACTCGACGCTGATGGAGCGTCATCCGGTGGAGCCGACGCACGCTGAGGTCTACTCGCAGTTCGCTAGAGGTTCCTCTCTCCGGTGACGTGCTCAACTCCATCGGCAGGCCTCCTCGGCGGTCGTGCTGCCGGCGGTCACTGCCACCGCAATTGCTGTCTGTATGCGTCCAGCGCGTCCCGTCGCGTCTGTATCGTCATGCTCTGCCTAGGGTCCTTGTTGCATGCTGTATGGCCCTGTTCGGTATTGGTATGTGTCCCACAGATGTGTTGTGACCTCTGGCCTCGCTGCACACTCACCGCACTGATGCAGGCGATTAATGTTGGAGTGACACCGGCGCTGACGTCACCGCCCGCGTGATACCGGATCACAAGACGGCAGTCCGAACTATTGTGACTGGTTTCAGGGTTACCTCTAACACATGAATTTGCCATTTGCATTGGGTTGACACTAGGATTCCTAGTGTATGACGGGGGTGTGTGTCCGGGTTGTCTTCCCAGGTTTGCTAGGTTGTATGCGTGCAGACAATTATTTGGGTGAGGTCCCAGGTTCGAGGCTCACTAGGTGGGGTGCGAGGGAGGGTGGGCTCGCCGTTCGCCCGCTCGTCACCCCGCCACCTGCTCTGCTACACCTATCACCTCCGTCTCTTGTTACTTCTAACTAACGCGTTTCTTCGCTAGTTAAGTACTCTCTTGTCATGGCGTCTAGTGCCTCGCTTGCTACATGATGCATCACTTCCCTCGCTCTCCCCCTAACCAGGTTCTTCTACCCTCTGGTATCAGAGCGAGTGAGGGAAGGCGCTGATTTCCCACACGCCCATCAGGTTCTGGGCCGCCCACCGGTGACGTGGTGTCTCTTCACCACGTCATTCACGTCTTCCGCCGCCGGCGCGTCTGCACTCTAGCAGTAGCGTCAACCTGGGAGGCCGCAGTACGTCCAGATAGGCAGTGCTGTGTCTCTGGCGAGTGGCTGTGTTCGCTCCTGTGGCAACACCAACCGACGCCACCCGCCACCCGCCATCTTCCCTTATGCCGTCGCTGGGCCCCGTCGTCCGCTGGAGTCTCAGACACGCCCTCGTAGTCCTCCCACAACTCCTCCCTCAGCTCACCTATGTCCCTGCAGCCACACACCACTTGTGTGACAAGGCGGACGGCCTAGGCAGCAGGTGCAGCTGTAACCGGAGTCCTGGGGCAGCCACCACCACCTCCATTGGTAGTGACGCGGCAGTTGCCACCAACCCCACTGCAACTACAGCAGTGGCAGCAGTTAGTACCAGCAGCTGTCTCAATGAATAGCAACTGCACTATTAAGTTCATACCTATTCAGTAGGAGCTGCGGTGTACGCCACAGCCACGGCAAACGCAGCAGTGTACACGCGACAGCAGCAGCCACAGCAGCAGCACAGCACCCGCGGTCGGCAGCAGCAGCAGCAGCACAGCACCCGTGGTCAACAGTAGCAGCAGCAGCAGCAGCACAGCACCCGCGGTCGGCAGCAGCAGTAGCAGTACAGCACCCGCGGTCGGCAGCAGCAGCAGCAGCAGCAGCACAGCACCCGTAGTCAGTAGTAGCAGCAGCAGCACAGCACCCGCGGTCGGCAGCAGCAGCAGCATCAGCAGCAGCAACAGCACCCGTAGCGGCAGCAGCAGCGCCCGCGGCCTCATACCGCCGTCTCCACCCACGACGGCAGCTGCAGCACCCGTGACCAAGTGTCTGCTATCGCAGTTGCGTGCACCATCTTGTGATGCCGCACCCGTCACGCTGGCACAACCCGGCAACCAGAGCGTCCCCCCTCGTGGTGCGGACTACGAGGGCAGGCTGCCCCAGCGCCGCGTGCGCCATCGCAGAGTGATGAGGGGTGATCGCGAATCCGGGCCTGCCGCATCCACGTCCGCGTGGACTTCCCGTCACCGTTCGGTAAGCGCCTCTCCGCCTCTCTCTCCCAGGGGGGACCCGCCTTTTCAGGACGCTTCAGAGTTGCCTGCGGCCCAGTTGCATTCAACACTCGCACAAGACGTTGTAAGTCTTGTGAGTACTCTCACTCGCACGACGTCTGCTCTCATTGACGCCGCTGCAGCAGCTGCAGNGCACCCGTCACGCTGGCACAACCCGGCAACCAGAGCGTGCCCCCTCTTGGTGCGGACTACGAGGGCAGGCTGCCCCAGCGCCGCGTGCGCCATCGCAGAGTGATGAGGGGTGATCGCGAATCCGGGCCTGCCGCATCCACGTCCGCGTGGACTTCCCGTCACCGTTCGGTAAGCGCCTCTCCGCCTCTCTCTCCCAGGGGGGACCCGCCTTTTCAGGACGCTTCAGAGTTGCCTGTGGCCCAGTTGCATTCAACACTCGCAGAAGACGTTGTAAGTCTTGTGAGTACTCTCACTCGCACGACGTCTGCTCTCATTGACGCCGCTGCAGCAGCTGCAGCCACCCTTGCCGCCGCTGCTAGAGTGTCGCGTGCTCCTGCCTCGACTTCGGCAGGTCGGGCTACTGACTCGTACACAGAGGCAGCGGCTGCCGCTGGTCCCATCACTGCAGCCGCTGCCAACATAGGCACACAGGTTTTTGCCGCAGCGTCTGCCATTGCCTCTTCCATAGCCGCAGCTGCGACAGCAACATCAACAGCTGCAGCCTCTATCCGCAGCTCTACAGCCGCAGCAGTCGCCGCATCAGCATCGGCTCCATCTGCCGCCTTCAGCTTCGTCACGGCGACTGTCTCCATCGCAGCCGTCTTTTTCACCTTCGGTGCCGCCTGCACCACCGGAGCCTTTGCTCTCGTGGTGCCCATAGTCTCCACCATCTCTGTTCTTTCTGCCGCCGCAGCGGCTGCTATTCCTCCTCTGCTTGCCTTTCTGCACACCCCATCCTCCTGACTTTCTTTGCTGCATTCAGTGCCTGCTTGCACTCTTCTCCTGCCTGCCTTGCGGTGGCTTGTCCTGTCTGACTCGGGGTGGCCTGTCCTGCAGCATCTTTACTCTTTGCCTCAGGCAACCCCATATTTCCCACGCCCACTGGGGCTAGGGAAACTCTGCCGAAATTTTTTCGGCAGAGCCCGCACATTGTCACCATGCCCGGTGACGACAAGTCAGTCATTGCGTCTCTTCAGCGCCAGCTGGCCCTCGCTGGCGAGGCCCAGCAGGAGGCTGAGGACCGTCTTAAGCTCGCTGAGGACAACCGCGCCGCTTTTGCTGATGAAGTCGCCGCTATTGTACTTCACCGCCTTCCCGCTGCGTCTGCCGTTCCCCTTGCAGGGGCTAACCCCATTCCGCAGGCAGGCAGTACCTCTGCTTCTAGCACCTCTGCTGCTGCACACCCTGGCACTCCCGCTGCTGCTGCCCAGCTGCCTGCGCCTCGCCAGCATGATTTCTTTTCTCAGCCGCCTGCGCTGGCATCTGGACTTCCCTTCTCCTCCTGGGAAGTGC
>SZWC01014489.1:16274-28786 GCA_023375785.1 Penium margaritaceum
CCTCTGACGCGCAGCAGTGGGAGACCGCAATGCATGACGAGCTCAAAGCCCTTGATGCTCATGCAGTCTATGAACTTGTCGATCTTCCGCCTGGGCGCAAAGCCACTGATGCCCGTTGGGTCTTTCGGCGCAAGTACAAGCCCAACGGTGCACTCGACAAGTACAAGGCACGTCTCACGGCAAAGGGGTACTCCCAGATCCTCGGTGTCGAATTCGATGAGACATTTGCGCCGGTTGGGCGGTACACCACTGCCAGAGCGCTGTTGAGTCTCGTGGCTCATCATGACTGGGAGTTAGAGCAGATGGATGTGAACAATGCGTTCCTCCACGGACGGTTGGACGAGGAGATTTACGTGGTGCAGCCTCCTGGCTTCTCCGAAGGCACTGACCGAGTGTGGCGACTGCGAAAGGCCCTCTATGGCCTAAAGCAGTCGCCACGGTGCTGGAACCAAGAGATCACGTCCACTCTTGAGAGAGGAGGTTACCGGCGTAGTACGGTGGATCCGTCACTCTTTGTCAGTCCACCCTCTATCCCGTTCGTCGCTGTCCTCGTCTATGTGGACGACGTGTTGATAGCACCGCCCAGTCAGGCGGCTGTCCAGTCAGTGAAGACGCTCTTGCAGTCCACATACAAGATGAAAGACGTGGGACCTGCTCGTGTCTTCTTGGGCATGGAGCTTGAGCGCGACCGTTCCCGTCGCATACTCCATGTCCACCAGGCTGCATACGTCCGTAGCCTGGGGGAGCGCTTTGCCTCACTGCTAGAGTCCACACCCACTGCGTCCACTCCCATGACCCCAGCAGGTCAAAGGCTGCTGAAGACACTGGATGTGTCCAAGCTGGGGGAGACAGTCGATGTGACTGACTATCTCCGCGTCATCGGGTCATTGATGTACCTGGCGACCACTACCAGGGCAGACGTCGCCTTCTCCGTGAACTTCCTAGCCCAGTTCTCCCAGGCCCCCCGAGCCCGACACATGGAGGCTGCGCTACGCGTTGTNGCCCTCTATGGCCTAAAGCAGTCGCCACGGTGCTGGAACCAAGAGATCACGTCCACTCTTGAGAGAGGAGGTTACCGGCGCAGTACGGTGGATCCGTCACTCTTTGTCAGTCCACCCTCTGTCCCGTTCGTCGCTGTCCTCGTCTATGTGGACGACGTGCTGATAGCATCGCCCAGTCAGGCGGCTGTCCAGTCAGTGAAGACGCTCTTGCAGTCCACGTACAAGATGAAAGACGTGGGACCTGCTCGTGTCTTCTTGGGCATGGAGCTTGAGCGCAACCGTTCCCGTCGCATACTCCATGTCCACCAGGCTGCATACGTCCGTAGCCTGGGGGAGCGCTTTGCCTCACTGCTAGAGTCCACACCCACTGCGTCCACTCCCATGACCCCAGCAGGTCAAAGGCTGCTGAAGACACTGGATGTGTCCAAGCTGGGGGAGACAGTCGATGTGACTGACTATCTCCGCGTCATCGGGTCATTGATGTACCTGGCGACCACTACCAGGGCAGACGTCGCCTTCTCCATGAACTTCCTAGCCCAGTTCTCCCAGGCCCCCCGAGCCCGACACATGGAGGCTGCGCTACGCGTTGTTAGATACGCTCTCTCTACTGCGCGCACTGGGTTGTGCTATCGTGCACAACCATCCATTGTCGTGGACGGATACACGGACAGCGACTGGGCACATGACACCGACGCACGCAGCCGTACAGGTTACATCTTCCTCATTGGAGGAGCCGCTGTGTCGTGGAAGAGTGGCAAGCAGGGCTGTGTGGCGCGCAGCTCAAGTGAGGCTGAGTATGTTACTCTAGGTGTAGGCACTTGCGAGAGTGTGTGGCTGTGTCGCTTGCTGCAGCAACTGCACGTCCCCATTCGCTGCATCACTTTGCGCTGTGACAATAAAAGCACTAAGGCGATTGCTGAACATGATGGCATGCATCATACACGCACGAAGCACATCAATGTTGAGCATCATTTTGTGCGTGAGCGCATTGCTGCAGGTGATGTCCAGATCGTCTGGGTCGATACACGACAGCAGCGAGCTGATTTTCTGACGAAGGCACTCAGCAGCAACGTCTTCAAGGCGGCTGTGCATGCTGTTGGGCTGTTGTGTCCACGTGGTGGTCCTGGTTGAATGGTTGTGGCTAGTGCTCATACAGTTGTCTGTCACTCCTTGTGACACCCTTTTGTGGTTGTGCGCTCCTGTCACTGTGCGTCGGCTGTGAGTCATGGGGGAGTGTTGGTATGTGTCCCACAGATGTGTTGTGACCTCTGGCCTCGCTTCACACTCACCGCACTGATGCAGGCGATTAATGTTGGAGTGACACCGGCGCTGACGTCACCGCCCGCGTGATACCGGATCACAAGACGGCAGTCCGAACTATTGTGACTGGTTTCAGGGTTACCTCTAACANAGGAATTTGCCACTTGCATTGGGTTGACACTAGGATTCCTAGTGTATGACGGGGGTGTGTGTCCGGGTTGTCTTCCCAGGTTTGCTAGGTTGTATGCGTGCAGACAATTATTTGGGTGAGGTCCCAGGTTCGAGGCTCACTAGGTGGGGTGCGAGCGAGGGTGGGCTCGCCATTCGCCCACTCGTCACCCCGCCACCTGCTCTGCTACACCTATCACCTCCGTCTCTTGTTACTTCTAACTAACGCGTTTCTTCGCTAGTTAAGTACTCTCCTGTCATGGCGTCTAGTGCCTCGCTTGCTACGTGATGCATCACTTCCCTCGCTCT
Source organism: Penium margaritaceum (assembly GCA_023375785.1). NCBI lineage: Eukaryota > Viridiplantae > Streptophyta > Zygnematophyceae > Desmidiales > Peniaceae > Penium > Penium margaritaceum. The sequence continues at coordinate 19,013 of SZWC01014489.1, forward strand.
CCCCCTAACCAGGTTCTTCTACCCTCATTCGGCACCATGGACCACCGTAGGCACTGCCTGGGTTCGGGCAGCCATAACTCTTTGCTACTATTTTTCTATCTGATTCTGACCGTACGACTGCTTTCGCAGCGTTGGTATTATGGTATGGTCCAGTTTTCAGGGAAAACGGACGACGCCCGGGTTTTGGGCTGTCGGGCGTCTGGCAGGGCTCACCGAGAAAACCCTGCCTGCCAGAAAAGAGGTCCAGAGCTATTTTCTGATTGGCTGGTTAGCTGAGTAACAACTTCTACACTAGTAGGGGGGAGCTAGAACTTGGAGGGGTCGCCCATTGTTGCTCATTCTTGATTCCTAACCAGTTACTTTCAGTTTTCAGCTGCTTTCTGGCGCTAACTCTGGCGCGTGCGTTTCTAAGTAACAAACCCAGAGCTTCCAGACTTAGACTCTAGAGCAGCAGACTGAGGGGGCAGCTGACTTAAGCAACGAGCGTGGAAGCCCGCACGCTGCATCAACAACGCTGCTGCCCCAACATGCTGCCTAGGTTTTCCATTTACATGTGCGGGCAGAGACACAGTCAACGACCAGACTCCCCCAGGCCAAGCAGAGACGCAAGCAAGGATCGAGGGAATTGCTCACGGACGCATGCCGACTGAACTCACAGCCTTCTTGAACGAGTCGCGCTTCAGTGCCTTGGTCAAGAAGTCAGCCAACTGTCGTGCTGTCTCAACCCACACGATGCTGACGCTGTCGTCATGCAACAACAAACTCACATAGTGATACTCAACATTGATGTGCTTTGTCCGTGTGTGATACACGCCGTCATTGTCGGCAATGGCCATGGCACTCTCATTGTCACAGTGCAACGTGATGGATGCGACGGACTGGCACAACTCGGACAACAGACGACGCAATCACACACTCTCACACGCGCCTGCGCCAAGAGCAACGTACTCAGCCTCAACAGTGCTGCGTGCAATGCATCCCTGCTTGCCACTGCGCCAGGACACAACAGTGCCACCAATCAGAAAGATCCAGCTTGTGCGACTCTTGCCGTCCGGACTGCCGGCTCAGTCACTATCGGTGTAGCCTACCGCGACAACAGAGGGCTGACGGCGGAACATGAGACCTCGCCGAGGAGTGGAGACAACATAGCGTAGTACTCGGATCGCGGCCTTGTAGTGGAGGTGATGCGGCTCCTGAGAGAGCTGGGCCAGGAGGTTGACGGCGAACGCGATGTCTGGATGCGTCGTCGTCGCCAGGAACATCAGTGACCCTATGACTCGTAGGTATGTGGTCATGTCAACTGGCTCCCCCACAACGGCTGGGTCAGGAATCTTCAGCTTTGCCTGGCCATCGGGTGACATGGGTGAGAATGCGCTCGGCACGAGTGGTAGGTCCTCCGCAAAGCGGGTGGACAGCGTCTGCACATAGGCAGCCTGGTGGATGTGCAGGACACCCTGGGAACAATCATGCTCGAGTTCCATGCCGAGGAAGACCCTGGTAGACCCAAGGTTCTTCATCTGGCAGGCGGCGTGCAGCAGATCCTTGACACGCTGGATGGCAGCCGTGTCTGGCGACGCAATGAGCAGATCGTTGACGTACACGAGAACAGCGGCGAAAGTCTGGTCTCGCGGATTGTAAAATAGTGCGGGGTCAGCGGTGCTGCGCTGGAGCCTGCCACGAAGGAGCGTGCTGCTGATCTCTTGGTTCCAGCACTGAGGCGACTGCTTCAGGCCATACATGGCTTTGCGCAGTCGCCAGACTCTCCCAGTGCCATCGTCGAAGCCTGGGGGCTGCACCATGTAGAGCTCCTGTGAACCATGGAGAAAATCGTTGCTCACATCCATCTGGTGCAGCTCCTACCCATGCTAGGCGACCAGACTAAAGAGTGCCCGGCTAATGGAAAATTGGCCAACTGGGGCGAAGATCTGGTCGTAATCGACCCCAGGGATCTGGGCAAACCCCTTGGTTATAAGGCGGGCCTTGTACTTGTCCAAGGACCCGTCGGGCTTCCACTTGCGCTGAAAGACCCACGTGGCGCCGATGACCTTCCGTCCTGGGGGAAGGTCAACGAGGTCATACACGTGGTGCTGTCGGATAGCTGCGAGCTCATCGGTGTAGGCAGCGTCCTAGTGTGCTGCCTCAGGAGAGGCTTGTGCTTCGCGTAGGGTGTCTGGGTCCTCCGGGCGTGCTGTGGAGCGGACTCAGAGCACGTGTGTACCTCGTGCCCCAGGTGGGATGCGCGCGAATGTAGCCATGACAGCGCACCGATGCTCATTATGGAGCATGGCGTAGCCCAGTGCGGAGCCCGGGTGGAGGTCTGCAATGATGGCCGAGGTGGTCAGGTCGAGGGCCTTGGTGCCAGGGTCCCCACTCACGACCGTGGGAGCGCAGGAGACATATGAAGCCACGGGGGGTCGAGGCGCCACGGAGCGCAGAGCGACGGTCTGCGCGCTCACCGACGGTCTGGGTCGAAGGCTGCCGCCTGGGCCCCGCGTGTAGTGTGGCAGGGCAGGTGACGGCGCTGAGTCCGTCGGGCACATGGAGGTAGATAGGGTTGCTGGCCCGGAGGGACCAGCAGACGCGACTGGGTCTGCTGGCCCAGAGGGACCAGTGGATGCGACTGGGGTTGCTGGCCCGGAGGGACCAGCAGACGCGACTGGGTCTGCTGGCCCAGAGGGACCAGTGGATGCGACTGGGGTTGCTGGCCCGGAGGGACCAGCGGGCGCGACTCGGGGTGCCGGCTCGGAGGGACCAGCGGACGCGACTAGAGGTGCCAGCCCGGAGGGGCCAGTGGACGCTACTGGGGGTGCCAGCCTGGAGGGACCAGCGGACGCGACTGGGGGTGCCGGCCCGGAGGGACCAACGGACGCGACTGGGGGTGCCGGTCTGGAGGGACCAGTGGGCGCGACTGGGGGTGCCGGCTCGGAGGGACCAGCAGACGCGACTGGAGGTGCCAGCCCGGAGGGACCGGCGGACTCGACTGGGGGTGCCACCCCGGAGGGACCTGCGGACGCGACTGGGGGTGCCGGCTCGGAGGGACCAGCAGACGCGACTGGAGGTGCCAGCCCGGAGGGACCGGCGGACTCGACTGGGGGTGCCACCCCGGAGGGACCTGCGGACGCGACTGGGGGTGCCGACCCGGAGGGACCAGCGGACGCGACTGGGGATGCCAGCCCAGAGGGACCAGCGGGCGTGTCATCCGGAAGCGGAAGGACGGAGGACGGACTCACCACTCCCCCACGCGACGGGATAGACACGGATGAGCCGGAGCGAATCAGGTCGCGAGGATACAGATCCTCGAAGAAAAGGGCATCCCGGGACTCAACGATGCAGTGCCGGGAGGGATCCCAGAAGCGCCAGGCCTTGGACTGACGAGAGACACCGAGGAAGGTGCAAGGGCGTCCGCGAGGGGCGAGCTTGCCGGCCTGCTGCGGGACGGGCAACCACACAATGGTCACGCATCCCCAGACGCGAGCCGGGCAAAGGTCAGCTCGCTGACTGCACCAATGCTGGTACGGTGTGGACTGGCGGGGAAGGGTACCATGGGGAATCCGGTTCCAGACCCAGGTCATGTAGGCCATGGCTTCAAAATAGAATCCATCGGAGAGACCAGACTCAACCCGCATGGTGCGGACGGCGTCGGCCATAGTGCGGTTCCATCGTTCGGAGACACCGTTCTGGGCGGGTGTGTAAGGTGCGGACGTTTCATGGCGAATGCTGCGGGAGGCGAGAAAGGTCGTGGCTTCACCCAGGTACTCACCGCTGCGATCGGAGCAAAAGCGGCATAGAGAGCAGCCACACTTGCGCTCCGCAAGGACAAGCCAACCCTGGATGGCGGGGGCGACATCGCTCTTGTGCCGAAGGCAGAAGACCCAGCGGTAGCGAGAATAGTCGTCAGTGCGGGTGAGGACGTAGCGACTATGCTCGCCGACGGACTCGGTACGGAGAGGACCCATGACGTCCAAATGGACAAGGTCGAGGGGGGCACACGCACAGGAGGAAGACAAGGGATACGTGGAACGGTGCATCTTTCCTTGAGCGCAGTCAATGCACTCAGTTGGGCACGGGAGGGGAAAAGTCTCCGGGTCAAGACCCTTGGCCGGCTGGGTGTGAAGCATGCTGTCTACGGCGGCAGAGTGGACGTGGCAAAGGCGGAGGTGCAGGAGGCGAGTGTGCTGAGGAGAAAGCGTGCTGGTGACAAACACATGGCCTGTAGCGGCTGACGGGGAGGAGACGGAAGGAGAGGAAGACAGACGAGGTACATGCCATAGGTTGCCACGGGCGCTGGTGTGCAGGACGACAAGACCAGACGGACGCAGCGACACAGTGCCAACACCACACGAGTGCACAACATCCATGCTCATGCGGTCAAGAACAGTGATGGACAGGAGGATGAGATCAAGACCAGGGACGAAGAGGACATCGGTCAGAAAGGCGTCACCGGAGGGACCACGGAAACGAACGACACCAACACCACGGACAGGTAGCACCTGGCCAGAGCCTGTCCGGACACCGGAAACATCGCCTACAGGACCGAGCATACTAAAGGCCTCACGAGAGGCCGTCATGTGATGCGTGGCCCCAGAGTCGATGATCCAGGTCTCAGCGGGGTCCTGGACCAGGGTCGCAAGATCACTAACGGTCACATGGCAGCAAGTAAGGGACGCGGACGCGGTGGAAGGAGTGCGAATCGAGACTGCCAATCGTCAAGCCAAGCAACGTCGTCCTGGGAGGGGTTAGCAGAGACCTCAAGAGACGACGAGACAGACAAAGGAACAGGGCATGACCGTAATTCAGTCTCAGTCATGCAGGGCTGGACAGGGGAGCAGGAAGTGATGCAACTCGCACTTCCCTGGGGAGGAGGGCGAGGGAGGTTGAGCTGGAGCGCGATGAACTGCTCCAGCTAGCGCTCGCGAGAGGATGGCCCGGGAGTGTAGACGGACTGTGGGGTGATGGCGCCGGAGCCCCGGTAGAAGGAGGACTGCGCCGGAACCAACAGCTGCGGCAGTGGTGTCGGTGCGACCGCCGAAGCAACTGGAGTCGTGGAGCTGCTGTATGAGGTGGAGGAGTCAGATCCAGCGACAGTCACGGCGACAAAGGCGAGACGACGCTCGCGCTGGCGACGCATGGTGGCGATGACGCGCGCCTCATCCGTCGATAGAGGGCATGTGTACCACCCGTGCCCGGGCTGGCCACAGTTGTGGCAGACCGAGCTGCTAGCGCTGGACCCGGTCGACGACTGTTGTTGCTGCTGCTGCTGACCTTTGCCTTTCTTGGTCCGACGCTTCTTCTTCCCCGACGATGATGAGGTAGCTGCGGCGGGGGAGGCGACGGAAGGGGAGGCGACGGCCTCTGTGCGCTGGAGTCGGGACTCCAGACGAGCTTCCTCAATGCGCAAGAAGAGTTCGTATGCCCAGGGTAGAAGTGTGCCCTAGGCCGCCATGGTGGAGAGAATGTCGTGATGGTAGTGGATGAAGACGTCCGAGTACGCTTCGGTGGCGCCGCGCTTGATGGTGAGGAGCGTGGCCAAAGGGGGTGGGGCAGATTTTCCGAGGCGACGAAGGATGTCCTCCGCCCGCTGCCAGTAGGAGGTGACCGTCTCGGTCTCCCCCATGTGCAGGCAGTTGAACTCCAGCAGCAAGCGGCTAGTCTCAGCGTTGCTGGACAGGCGATGGGGACGAGTGAGAACGTGCCAGGCGGCTGCAGGGTCTGGAGTGGCGCCAGCGGTGAAGTCACCTAAGAAGGGCTCGAGGGCGAGGCGAGAAGCCGGAGGGGCGACAGGGACAAGAGCGCAAACGGCACGACCAACGTCATACAGCTGGTCAGCCAGGGTGGCGTCATATGGCAGGGTGTAGTATGCCCACAGGCCCTCACCCTGCGCCCAGATGTGGAAGCTGAGCTCCCAGCTCCGGAACTGCTCGCCGGCTTGAATCGACGGCTGCGGCGTCTCAAAGTCCTTTTGCCTACGGCCGGCGCCCAGAGTGGGGCCAAGGATGGAGGTCACTGTCTACTGCTGGCGTAGAGTCTGCTGCTGCAGCGGGTATTGCGTTGCAGCAGACACAGCTGGGCTGGCACGCCCTTGGGGGGGAAAGGACGGAGGCGCATTGGGGGCAGACTGGGAAACTAACGGTTGCAGTGCCGCAAGCTGCTGCGTCAGGGCGGCGAGCTGTTGTTGAAGAGTATCGAGGGGGTCAGGGTTATCGCCAACGACGTCAGAGGGCTGCTGGCGCCGTTACTCCTCCTGTTGATGCTGCTGCTACAGCTTCCGCTGTTGCTGTTGCTCCTGCTGTTGTTGCTACTGCTCCTGCTTCTCCTGGTGTTCCTGCTACTCTTGCTGCTGTTGCTGCTGCTCTTGTTGTTGTTGCTACTGCTGCTGCCCTTGCTGCTGCTGCTGCTGCCATTGCTACTGCTGCTGCTACTGCAGCCGTTGCAAAACAGGGGAGGTGGGGGTCCCCCCAACAGAGGAGGACCCCTCCCCTGTGGGGCTACCAGCCATAGTGTGATGCCCTTTGTTTTGTGTTTTTTTTATTCTCTTTGGGGTTGCTGACATCAGCAGTGGCGCCTTGCTGAGGGTGGTGGACGTTCTGCCCACCCTCAAGCTTGCTTCCCCCTTCCCTTACCCTTTTCTTTGGGTTTTGTTTTTATTTTACTTTTTTTTAGTTGATGATGTCAGCAGTGACGTCAGCAACGGGATGCTGACGTCAGTTGTGGCGGTTGTTGGGGCCGCTGCTACAGCTGCTGTTGCTGCTGCTGCTGCTATTGCTACAGTTTGCTACTGCTGTTGCGGCTGCTGCTGTAGTTGGTGCTGCTGCTGCTGCTGCTGTTGCTGCTGCTGTTGTTGCTGCTGCCACTGCTGCTGCTGTTGCTGTGGCTGCTGTGGCTGCTGCGGCTGCTGCTGCTGCTGCTGCTGCTCTGGCTGTAGTTGTAGCAGCAGTTGCTACTACTATGGGCTGCTGCTGCTGCTAGGGCTGCTGTAGCAGCGAAGGCAGCTACTACAGCAGCGGCGGCGAAGTAGTTGGGATGGAGGATTTCTTTTTCTCCTCTTTTTTTTTCCTTCTTCCTTATCTGTCACAACGGGCAGCTGCCCGCTGTCAGGTGCGAGCAGCGGGCTGCTGCTCGCTGGCAGCGAGCTACTGCTCGCTCGCAGTGGGCAGCGAGCTACTGCTCGCTGGTAGCGGGCAGCGAGCTGCTGCTCGCTCGCAGCGGGCAGCAAGCTGCAGCTTGCTGGCAGTGAGCTGCTGCTCGCTGGCAGCAGCAAGCTGCTGCTCGGTGCTCGCTCACTGCGGGCAGCGAGTAGCAGCAACAGTTGTTGCTCGCAGCTGCTTGCTGCAGCAACTGCTGTGGCTTGCTGTTGCTGCTGCTGCACGCTGTTGCAGCTGCTGCTTTCCGCTACTGCTGCTCACTTCTGCTGCGGGCTGCTGCTGTTGCAAGCTGCTGCTGCAGGCTGCTGCTACTGCTGCGAGCTGATGCTACGGGCTGCTGCTGCTACAAGGTGCTGCGAGCTGCTGCTTCTGCCTGCTGCTGCTGTTGCACGCAGCAGCTGCTGGTTGCTGCTTTCACTGCTCGCTGACGTTGCCTGTGGCTGCTGCTGCTGCGAGCTGCTGTTGCTGCTTGCTGGTGCAAGTCACTGCACCTAGGTGACGTTGACGCGTGCGTTGTCGCCCACAGGTGTTGGACGCAGCCTGCCGCTCACCTCCTCGCGTCACGTGTGGGGGTTACTGCTGCCGAAAAAATTTCGGCAGCATTTCCCTTGGCCCAGTGGCCGTGGGAAAAAATATGACGCCGCCACCCGACGGGTCAATGCTGCAGGAAAAATCCGGCAGCATTTCCCCTGCATTGGCGCATATGGTGGTCCGCCGGCGTTGTCTGGCACCTGTATGCCAGTCTTCTGCTGCTACCCTCTGGCTCTGATACCAAGCTGGAAACCTAGGCAGCAGGTTGGGGCATGCGTTGTTGATGCAGTGTGCGGGCTTCCACGCTCATTGCTTCAGTCTGCTGCCCCCTCAGTCTGCTGCTCTAGAGACTAAGTCTGGAAGCTGTGGGTTTGTTACTCAGAACTGCGCGCGCCAGTGTTAGCGTCAGAAAGCAGCTGTCAACTGGAAGTTACTCATTAGCAATGAAGAATGNTTTTCTGGCAGGCAGGGTTTTCTCGGTGAGCCCTGCCACACGCCCGACAGCCCAAGAATCGGGCGTCGTCCGTTTTGCTTGAAAACTGGACCATACCATAATATCGATGCTGAAAACGCAGTCGTGCGGTCAGAATCAGCGAGAAAAATAGCTACGAGAAGTTATGGCTGCACGAACCCAGGCAGTGCCTATGAAAATCAACGATGCCAAACAGGGCCATACAACAGAAGACATGGACCCTAGGCATCGCATGATGCTGCAGACGCAATGCCACAGCCAGACACAGTGCTAGGTGCATGCAGACTGCATCCGCAGTGGTAGTGACTGCCGGCGGCCCGACCACCGAGGAGGCCTGCCGATGGAGCTGAGCGCATCGCCAGAGGGAGGAGGCTCCAGCGACGGGTGAGTGGGTCTCAACGTGCGTCGGCTCCAACGAACGACACTCCAGCGGCGTCAAGTCTCGCCGTCAGTCATCTGCACACCGATGTACACAAGCCGGGAGGTCACAACAGAGTACAATGAGAGATGCAGGAAAAACCAACACCTCCGGGAGGCCTAAAGTTGCTCACCTTGGCTAGCCGGTGACACTAGTGTGTCACCGCAAAATCTGGATGTCTTCGGGGTACATTGCACCTGTTTTTGTCGATCGAGACCCGGGCACACGGTTGACTGTTCTGGTGCCTCAGGAGACCTCTAGTGTGTGGATTCATGTTTTGTGACATGTGTACTCCACGTTCGTGCCTTTTGACGCGATGGCGATGACAGGGCCTTGTGGGCTAGCCGCCAGTCCCGAAGACATAAGCTCTCAATAGTATTCATTGTACTCTCTCGATTCTTAATTCATGTGTTCAAAACTTAGCCAAATCTTGGCGCTACAATCCTCTTGCTCACCACCAGTGTGAGAAGTGTTGTGATTTGTGACGCTCTTCTACAGTCTACTGTGACCACTCGGCCGTGTCCATACTCGTGCACATCCCTGAGGCGGGCCCTGGGGACACCGGTGCGACAACTGGCGGCGGACTACTAGCTTGGACCTGGCCGACTACCGTTCCAGAGCCCCGTGTTGTGATTTGTGACGTTCCTGTCGACCTGTACAGTTTACTGTGACCACTCGGCCTTGTCCATACTCGTGCAGATCCTTGATGCGGACCCTGGAGGCACCGGTGCGTCATCTGGTGGTGGACTACCATTCTAGAGCTGACCGACGAATGTTCCAGAGCTCCAGACGCTACTCGGGACCTCCTACAGTTTTACTGCAGCACACAGGAGTTTATCGATGGACTGGTCGTGGGCCCGATTCGCATGTTTTTGTATTGTGTGTCCATTGCTTGATGCCGGATGCATGCATGTGACCAATCATAGCACCCGGCTTTTGATTCTGCATGCGTAGGCTCAGACGGCGTAGCGTTCTGACATGTCTGCGCAGAGTTACGGCCAAAACAGTGGTTTTGGGCCGGTTTTAGGACATATCTTGCACTACCGTGTGCGACACTCGCCGTGCGCCGCGGCAGGTGCTTATGCCATGGACCTGTCATTTTTCATTTCTCTCTGCAAATGCTATTGAAGCATTCTGACACTTTGCCTTGTGTCTCCTAGCCAGACCCTTGCCGTTGTGTGTACGACTTGTGACTGTCGTCACCCTCTGAC
>SZWC01014489.1:28809-41981 GCA_023375785.1 Penium margaritaceum
CTTATGCCATGGACCTGTCATTTTTCATTTCTCTCTGCAAATGCTATTGAAGCATTCTGACACTTTGCCTTGTGTCTCCTAGCCAGACCCTTGCCGTTGTGTGTACGACTTGTGACTGTCGTCACCCTCTGACCAGGCACTGACGCCTAGTGAGCGGCTGTGTCGCTAGGAAGCTTCCACGCATATTCTCATGGTATCACAGCGGTGAGACAGCTCTCACCGAGCTACGCAATAGAGACGCAGCAGCCACAGGGACCCATCGACGACAGCAGACCGCCGTCGACGTCGCTCACCACCTCCATGTGAGACTGCAGTCACCAATAGCACTCAGCAGCAGCAGCGGCTGTGCAGCAGAGTAGCAGCATAGCAGCAGCGGCAGCAGCAACGGCGGCAGCAGCGCACGGTAACAGCACTATAACAGCTGTGTGCGGCGGCAGCAGCACAGTAGCAGCGGAGCAGCAGCGGTAGCAGCAGCAGCGGTGACAGCAGCAGCATCGGCAGCAGCAGCACAGCAGTAGCGGTAGCAGCAGCGCAGCAGCAACAACGGCAGCAGCAACAGCGCAGCAGCATCAGCGGCAGCAGCGCGCGGCGGCTGCAGCAGCGTGCAGCAGCCGCAACGTGCAGCAGCCGCAACGTGCAGCAGCAGCAGCAGCAGCACGCGGCTGCTACCACAGCCGCGTGTGCAGCGGCCAGGCGGCCGCTCCGCACGTAGCCGCGTGGCTGGTGCTGTAGGTGATGGCGTAGCAGCAGGAGCAGCTGAGCGGAAGCTGCTGCGCAGCTTCAGTGCAGCTCGCGCGCGGCTGCTGCGGAGCGGCCGCCAGCTTGCACAGCGGTCGCGAGAGTTGACAACAGAAAAAGAAGGAGGCAAGCCGACGTCAGCATTCCTCCTTGCTGACGTCATCAGACCTTGCTGACGTCAGCATATATCTGCAGACGTCAGCACTAGCCTTAGTGAAGTTTTTGGCCGGAGGGTCAAAAGTTGCCAGTGTTTCAACTCCTCGAGAAACGCTCAGTTTTCTGCAATTGGACCACGTTGACGTCCCGACCCACAATGAGCGGCACCATGGCTCCGCCCGACGAGAAGGGAAAGAGGGTAGTAGATCCTTCTTCTTCCTCCTCAGGGATCATGAGCCCACGCTCGCAGGCCATTGAGGACCTACGAAGCTCGTAGCACAACATGCGTTGCTTGCAGCAAGAGTAGACGGACGCCATTCGTACACTTACCGAGCTCCTTCGAGGACAGTCCACGACTCCACGACAAACTCCTGAGGGAGCGGCCGGGGTGGCACCCTCTACACATCAGTCCGGTCCAGCATCGGAGACAGGAGCTGGAGCTGACCCGCCACCTCTTGACCCGCCGATTCTTGATCCTTGGGACGTTGATCCAGACATGCCAGGCATGGAGGGTGACTCCCCGGAGCGCGAGATTCGTGTGCTTCAAAATCGTATCCTCCAGCTTTAGACGAGCTCTCGGTTTCCACACATGTCTCGCTTTCTGGAGTTTCGATCGTCGCTCGATCTCCACACCAACAACTTCCCTTGTCCTGGCATCTTTCCTTTCCCCCGTCCTTCTGAGCCTGTGGTTGCGCTCCCTATGGAGCGGCAACCCAAGGTCTTCGAGACGCCGCCCCCACGGTACGTCAGCGAGGACGGCTTTGACTGCTGGGAGATCCTCTTCCAGGTCTGGGCCACATCTGAGGGCGTGTGGCCCTACTACCACAGTCCGTAACAGACTAAGAACCGAGCTTAGGTGCTGACAGAGGCTAGAGCGATGCGCGGACTTCTCTACGCCATGCCGCGCGAGACGGTCGCCGACTTCCGTCCATTCCTCAGCGAGGCGGGCACAGACACTGGCGCAGATCCACACGGGGGCTGGGACCTAGCATTGTCCCTGCTTATTGCAGAGACACACGCCACCCGTGCCGCGCACATCCGTGCCTTTCACTCCCTTCGCCAGGGGACTGCCGAGCGTGCAGCTGACTACTGGCAACGCGCCATGCGCATTTACAAGCACCTTGGGACTTCAGGAGGCACACAACTGTGGGCGCTCTGCACGATCATGCTCGGAGTTTGCCTTGAGCATACAGATATCTTCACGCGGTACAGCGATGCCGTGCTCGAGCCCTTCTCGGCCTCACTATAGCTTCTTCCCTGGGTGCACTAGCTTTTCCTCCAGGTGACTTCCGCCCGTGAGGCAGCCGTGGCTCATTAGGAGACCTCCATTGCTGCAGTAGTCGCCGCGTCACCACCGACACCCCTCCTGCAGACCCCTTCTCCATCCTCTGTCTCGTCCTCCTCCTCCCCTTCTACCCCGATTACACTGACTTAGACACTGGGTGTCGCGGCAGCAGCACAGGGGAAGAAGGGGCGACGGAGGCGTGGCTCGGGCCAGCAGCGGCCGCAGCAGCAGCCACAACAACAGCCGCAACAACAGTCGCAGCAGCAGCCGCAGCAGCACCCATCATCGGGCAGTAGCAATGAACGCTCAGTTCACTACTACAACTATGGAGGCACCAATCGCTACACCGAGTGCCAGCAGCCGCTCGACTGGGCACAGATTACTCGTTGGCTCCAGACTGCGCACGCACTACGGTCTACTTCGAGCAGCGCATCCTCCGGGCGCGCGACGACCACGACCGTAGCAGTTCCCGCTTCACCACCGGCGACCATAGGCGATCCCGACCCACGTGACTGCACCATTGCCGAGCTCCGACACCTTCTGACGCTTCGCTTTCAGGGAGGTGCGAGTGTGTTGTCACAGCCGGGTGGTTCACAAACTGTCTGTTCGTCTGTTTTTGTGACTTGGGATGACTCGTGTGGGGGGGCACAGTCGGCATGTGATGACGATGGGCCTAACTGTACGGACTGGATTCATGAGTCTCACCTATGTGCCCTCCATCGTTCCTCCCCACCTGCTACCCAGCGTCCGTCCGAGGCCGAGTGTTCCGTTGCTCGTTGTACAGTGTCGTCCTCTAGTCGTGATCGCGGTGGCATGTGGATCATCGATTCCGGTGCCACTCATCACATGACCTGTCGTCGCAGTGATTTCGTTGTTCTCGGACCTGTTGCATCTGTCCGTTCTGTCCGCACAAGGTCTGGTCAGTCCTTGCCAGTCTAGGGTGTTGGGGTTGTCCGTTTTGATGGTCCGTCTGGCCCCCAATATCTTTCCGAGGTGCTATTTGTGCCTGACCTTGAGCTCAGCTTGCTTTTTGTACGTGCTTGCGCACTGATGGGACTCTCTGTGGAGCACACTGCAGAGTCCGCGACTGTGACTGCTCTTGACACTCATAGCGTTATCCTTTGTGCTTCCGTTGTGGATGATCTGTATCGTGTCTCTCGGACTTGTGCTCCTTGCTCCCCCTCCCCTTCCGCTCGTGTTTTTTTCACTGGTGTTTTGTCTCCTGAGCACCAGCGATTGCTTCATCGCCGAATGTGTCATGTAGGCTCCGACACTGTGTCGAAGCTCATTCGAACACAGCCCGCTCTCAGTCTTGACGCGGCTTCTTTCGAGAAGCCGCCTAAGACCGACTGCCTCTTTTGCGATCAGGGTAAGATGCATCGTTGCACCTACCCTGACTCCCGTTCACGCGCACTTCATCCCCTCGAGCTAGTTCACTCGGACCTTCTTGGTCCCCTACCTGTTGAGTCTCTGTCCGATCGGGGTCGCTACGTCCTGACTCTCAGTGATGACTTCACCCGGATGCAATGGGTCTACAGCCTGCGCCAGAAGAGTGACGCCGCTCTCGCGATTCGTCTCTGGCTAGTGATGGCTGAGCGTCAGTCTCGCCATACGCTGCACACCTTCCGCTCGGACCGCGGAGGCGAGTTCCTTGGTGAGATGGACAGCTTCTTCACAGAGCACAAGATTTTTCACCAGGTCTCCGCTCCTGCTACTCCTCAGCAGAACGGTGTCTCTAAGCGCTGAAATCGCACCATGGAGGATGCGGTTCGCGCTATGCGGTCTGAGTGCGGTCTTCCAAAATCCTTCGTTTCTGAAGGCTTCGCCTACATGACTTGGGTCTGGAACCGCCTCCCGCACGGTCCCCTTCCAGACCACGTCACACTGTATGAGCTCTGGTTTGGCCACCGTGCTGACTTGCGCCTCGCTCGCGTCTGGGGATCCTTGGCTTNTATGCGGTCTGAGTGCGGTCTTCCGAAATCCTTCGTTTCTGAAGGCTTCGCCTACATGAATTGGGTCTGGAACCGCCTCCCGCACGGTCCCCTTCCAGACCACGTCACACTGTATGAGCTCTGGTTTGGCCACCGTGCTGACTTGCGCCTCGCTCGCGTCTGGGGATCCTTGGCTTCTGTGTGGTATACTGAGGACCAGTAGGGGTCCAAAGTCTTACCGTGAGGTCGCTTGTGTGCCTTCTTCGGTATCTCCCCCCGGTCGAAGGCATGGCATTTTTGGGACCCTACTCGTCGTCGCATTGTTGAGTCCCGCGACGCGCTCTTCTTTGAGTCCCTTACCTACCGTGATCTGACTTTGATCACGTCGCTGTCCGTCACACATGTTCCCACGTGTGAGGTTTCTCGACGGATGGGGGAGTCTACGCCTGCGAGCACTGATCGCCAGGCTGATGGGTCCGTTTGAGCTCCCTCCACCTCTCCGGCGCTTGATGACCCAGCGATCATCGCTGTCGGTCCAGAGATCTCTCCAGCACCGCCGGCCCCTACACCTGCCCCTTCACGCTCCATAGGTACCCATGATCATATACATGTGTATACTCCTGCGACCGCACCTGTGTGCGCCAGCAGCCCTGCCTCTTTGCGTGGATCTGCCTCACCTGCTCCAACTATCACACCGAGCCTTGTGTCTCTCACACCTGCATCTCCTCGCATGGCATCACTAGCTCCCTTGTCTCAGCCTTCCCCACCTGCGATTGTGCCCATTCTTGAGCCTGAGGTGCGCCCCTCGAGCCCGGGCTAATCTCGTGAGCCTGGTGGTCGCCTTCGACCATTGGACTCCGGAGCTCAGTGAGTGTCTGGTCCCGTACCCAGGCGCTCCACTCGTAGCATCGTGAGTGGTGATCCTGGCACAAAGGCCCTAGGCCAGAGTGTCCGCACTGAGCACGCAGAGGTACATCCAGCGTGTCCCGTAGCGCATGACCTCGTCACTCGCGAGTTTCATATCGCTTGTGATGCTGCAGCCGATCTTGTGGTCGTCAGACCTAGCACTGAGGCGTGCGCCCTTGCCACGTAGAGCTCTCCCTCTATGGCGCCTGACCCCGGCACACTGAGGGAAGCTCTCTCGTCACAGGGTGCTGACGTGTGGCGTGCTGCTTGCCAGGATGAGCTCCGCGCCATCCGAGAGCACGGAGTTTACGAGCTAGTCGACCTTCCACCTGGGAGGAAGGCTATTCAGGTCAAGTGAGTATTTTGCAAGAAGGTGAAGCCAGATGGCTCACTGGAACGCCACAATGCCCGCTTGGTCGTCAAAGGATACTCTCAAATTGAGGGCATAGATTACACTGACACCTTTGTCCCTGTCGGCTGCATGACCTGAGCTCAAGCTTTGTTCGGTGTAGTGGCTCAGCATGACTGGGAACTGCACAAGATGGATGTGAACAATGCGTTCCTCCATGGCTCTCTGAATGAGGAGATTTACGTGGCTCAGCCACCCGGCTTTGAGGACGGTGACAAGGTCTGGCGCTTACGCAAGTCCTTGTACGGCCTCAAGCAGTCGCCTCGGTGTTGGAACCAGGAGATCACTGGCACCCTCACTCGTGCTGGATATGTACAAAGCGAGGCAGATCCCTCTCTGTTCATCCGACAATCGCCTGAGCGATTCACTGCCATCCCGGTCTATGTCGACGTCCTTCTGATCGCGTCTCCTTCATTGGAGGCCGTGAAGGAGGCCAAGGATGTCCTCCAGACTGCCTATAGGATGAAGGACCTTGGTCCTTCAGTAGTGTTTCTTGGCATGGAGATCATGCGAGACCGCAGACGTCGCACTCTGCTACTGCATCAGGCCCGATACACACATGTTATGGGCGAGCGCTTCAACGATCTTCTCAGTGCAGTGCCCACGGCTTCCACACCTCTTACGCCTGACGGGCAGGATGCCCTGAAGGTTGACGAACCCACACAGCTGGGGGAGACAGTGGATGTGACCTTGTACCTCCGTCTCATCGGATCTTTGATGCACCTGGCCATTACCACACGTCCTGACATCGCATTTACCGTCAACCTCCTTGTCCAGTTTTTTCAAGCTCCACGCGCTAGAGCCCTTCATGCGGCTGTGCGAGTGGTGCGGTATGTGGTCTCCACACCGTACTGCGGACTCAGCTTTCGCCGACAGTGTTCGGTGGCTCTTGACGGCTATACCGACAGCGACTGCGCCTAGAGCTCAGATGGACGCAGTCGCATCGGTTATATGTTCCTGCTCGGTGGGACCGCTATGTCCTGGCGCAGCGGGAAGAAGGGCTGCATTAAACGTAGCTCATCGAAGGCAGAGTACGTTGCTCTGGGTGTAGGGGCTGTTGAGGCGGTATGGCTGCAGCGCCTCTTCCATGAGCTTGGCCAGTCAGTACCCGCTATCGTGCTTTGCTGCGATAACCAGAGTGCTCTTGCCATTGCGGAGAACTCTGGTGTGTTTCATGCTCGCACAAAGCACATTGCGGTTGAGCACCACTTCGTGCGTGTTCTGGTGGAGCGACACGTGATCTCCGTCATTTGGGCTGGCACTGACATGCAGCGTGCTGACTTCTTGACGAAGGCACTAGCACGCAGAAAGTTCCTGGTGGCCATTCGTTCTGTTGGACTGTGCCCCTTGCCTGAGAGTGGTTGAGTGTGGGTTGTGTCCGTGTCTATGTCACATTTATCGTTGCACATGTTTTTGTACTCGTCTCAGTGCTACACATATATGGACATGCGTACCATCGGGTCATGGGGGAGTGTTGTGACTTGTGACGTTCCTGTCGACCTGTATAATTTACTGTGACCACTCGGCCGTGTCCATACTCGTGCAAATCCCTGATGCGGACCCTGGAGGCACCGGTGCGTCATCTGTTGGTGGACTACCATCCTGGAGCTGACCGACGACTGTTCCAGAGCTCTGGACGCTACCCGGGACCTCCTGCAGGTTTACTTTAGCACAGAGGAGTTTATCGATGGACTGGCCGTGGGCCTGATTTGCATGTTTTTTTATTTTGTGTCCACCGATTGATGCCGGATGCATGCATGTGACCAATCGTAGCATCCGGCTTTTGATTCTGCACATCTAGGTTCAGACGGCGTAGCAATCTGACATGTCTGCGCAGAGTTACGGCCAAAACAGTGGTTTTGCGCCAGTTTTAGGACAGATCTTGAACTACCGCGTGCGACACCCGCCGTGTGCCACGGAAGGTACTTATGCCATGGACCTGTCATTTGTCATTTCTCTTTGCAAATGCTATTGAAGCATTCTGACACTTTGCCTTGTGTCTCCTAGCCAGACCCTTGCCGTTGTGTGCACGACTTGTGACTGTCCTCACCCTCTAACCAGGCACTGACGCCTAGTCAGCGGCTGTGTCGCTAGGAATCCTCCACGCATATTCTCACCCCGGACACTGTCGGGACTCCCTGTTTTTTTTCTGCAGCTTGCAGGAGTCTTTTCGGCGGACTAGCCATGAGCCTCATTTGCATGTTTTTGCATTGCATGTCCACCGTTTGATTATGGATGCATGCATGTGACCAGTCGTAGCATCCGTCTTGTGACCCTGCACGTCTAGGTTCAGACGGCGTAGCATTCTGACATGTGTGCGCAGAGTTATGGCCAAAACAGTGGTTTTGGGCCGGTTTTAAGACAGCTCTTGGACCGCCGCGTGCGACACCCGCTGTGCGCCGCGGCAGGTATTCTTACCATGGACCTGTCATTTGTCATTTCTCTCTGCAAATGCTATTGAAGCATTCAGACACTTTGCCTTGTATCCCCTAGCCAAACTCTTGCCGTTGCGTGCACGACTTGTGACTGCCGTTACCGTTTGATCAGGCACTGTTGCCTGGTCAACGGGAGTGTTGCTAGGAAGCTTCCTTGCATCTTCTCATGGTATCAAAGCAGTGAGACAGTTCTCACTGAGCTGCGCAGAAGAGTAGCAGCAATGAGAGTCACCGCTGTAGTAGATCCATTGGGGCTTGTCGAAGACAGCCGGTCGCCGTCGACGCAGCCCACACCCACCACGTGAGACCGTAGCAGCGGCGTTGCCACCGTGCCAGCAGCAACGGCGGCATCATCAGTACAGCAGCAGTAGCGGCAGCCGCAACGGCAACAGCAGAGTAACAGCAGCTGCAGCAACAGCAGCGCAGCAGCGGCAGCAGCAGCAACGCTCGACGGCGGCAGCGAGCAGCAGCCGCAGCGCGGAGTAGCAGCAATGGCATTACGCAGCTGCTACTGCCACTGCTGCGCACGCAGCCACGCAGCAGCTGCTGGTGCAGCTGACAACACAGCTGGAGCAGTAGCTGAGCGGAAGCTATTGCATAGCTTCTACGCAGCTTCCGCACAGCCGTCGCGGAGCGGTTGCACGCTCACGCAGAACCGCGAGAGAGAAGAAAAAGAGAAAAAAAGAAAAAAGGGGGGGAGTCGAGCTGACATCAGCATTTTTTCTTGCTGACTTCATCAGGTCGTGCTAACGTCAGCAACTACCTGCTGGCGTCAGCACCATACTTAGCCAAATTTTTTGCCGGACAGTCAAAAATTGCTATCGTCTCAACTCCTCGAGAAACGCTGACGCTTTTGCAATCCGACAAACCTGACCTGTCGACCCATACTAAGAGGCGACATGAAATCGTCTGACAACAAGGGGAAGGGGACAGGTGATCCCTCCTCCTCTTCTTCTGGGGTCCTGAGCCCACGCTCGTAGGCCATTGAGGACTTGCGGAGCCATCATGATGAGATGCGTCGCCTACAGTGGGAGCAGACTGATGCCATCCACACGCTGACTGAGCTTCTGCGTGCCCAGTCCACGGTCCCACGGCAGGTTTTCGAGGGAGCTGCCGGCGTCGCGGCCTCTACACAGCAGTCGGCTCAGGCATCCGTGATGAGAGCTGGACCTGACCCACTCCCTCCTAACCTCCTGGATGATGATCCATTGATGCCACGCATGATAGGCGACTCCCCGGATCATGAGATTCGAGTTCTTCAAGAGCACCTCCGTCAGCTGCAGACGGGCACCAGATCTCCTCGGTTTCCTCCGATACGATCATCACCCGACTATCCCGGTGACTATCCCCTTCCAGGAGTCTTCCCCGTCCCTTGTCCTCCTCGGCCTACGGTTGCTCTCCCCACGGAGGGGCAACCCAATGACTTTGAGACACCACCTCCACGGTACATCAGTGAGGACGGCTTCGACTGCTAGGAGATCCTCTTTCAGGTTTGGACTACTTCAGAGGGAGTGTGGCCCTACTACCACAGCCCGTATCAGCCTACGGACCCAGCACAGGTGCTGACAGCAGCTAGGGCGATGCGCGGACTCCTCTATGCCATGCCACGCGAGACCGTCGTCGATTTCCACCCCTTCCTTGGCGAGGCCGGCACAGGCACCAGCGCCGATCCACGCGGAGGTTGAGATCTGGCCTTATCCCTACTAGCCGCAGAGACGCACGTCACTCGAGCAGCACACATTCGTGCCTTCCACTCTCTCCGTCAGGGGCCTGCAGAGCCTGCAGCCGATTACTGGCAACGCACCATGCGCATCTACACGCGCCTTGGGACCTCAGGAGGCACACAGCTGTGGACGCTCTGTACGATGATGCTCGGATTTTGCCTTGAGTACACTGACATCTTCACACGGTACAGCGACGCTGTCCTTGAGCCCTTTTCAGCTACACTCCTGCTTCTCCCCTGGGCGCATCAGCTCTTCTTCCAGGTGACTTCAGCCCGCGAGGCAGCCGTGGCCCATCAAGAGACTTCTCTTCCTGTAGCAATCGTCGCATCACCACCATCTTCCCTCTTGCAGTCTCCTTCTTCATCCTCCATCACATCCTCGTTTTCCCCCTCCTCTTCGGCCCCGCCCACACCCACTCACGCACAAGGTGTTGCAGCAGCAGCTCAGGGGAAGAAGAAGAAGGGGAAGCGTGGATCAGGTCAGCAGCAATCACAGCAGCAGTCGTCCAGTGGACGCCCCCTCTATTTTGTTCACTGCTACAACTGTGGAGGCGCCCACCGCTACACCGAGTGCCAGCAGTGGCTCGACTGGACGCAGATTACTCGTGGGCTCCAGGCTGCACACGCTCTCCCTTCCACGTCCATGAAAGCGGAGCGCGAGAAGGCGGAGGAGCTAAGCGATGGTGCGGTTGCGTGGGTCCGGATCACTGCTGCTCACCGGTGAGGAAGCGGGAACAGCTGCAGTCGTGGCCGCCACGCGTCCGCAGGATGGCGAGGATGACGTGCTGTACATGGTGATTTTATTGTTCTCGGTCCTGTCACGTCTGTCCGTTCCGTCCGTATAGGCTCTGGTCAGTCCTTGCGAGTCCATGGTGTTGGGGTTGTATGCTTCGACGGTCCGTCTGGCCCCTTGTACCTTTCCGACATGTTGTTTGTGCCTGATCTTGAGCTCAGCCTACTTTCTGTGTGTGTCTGCACACTGATGGGTCTCTCTGTGGAGCATACCACAGACTTAGCGACTGTGACTGCTACTCACACTCGCAGCGTTGTCCTTCGTGCCTCAGTCATAGATGATCTCTATCGCGTCTCTCGGACCTCCTCCCCTTGCTCTCCTTCCTCCTCCGGTCGGGTCTTTGTCACAGGTGTTCTGTCTCCGGAATACCACCGGTTGCTTCATCGATGCCTGTGTCACGTGGGCCCCGATACTGTGTCGAAGCTCATTCGGACACAGCCAGCTCTCGGTCTTGACGCGGCTTCTTTCGAGAAGCCACCCACGACCGACTGTCTCTTTTGTGCTCAGGGGAAGATGCACCGATGCACCTACCATGACTCTCATTCCCGAGCGCTTCGGCCTCTCGAGCTAGTTCACTCCGACCTTCTTGGTCCTCTTCCGGTCGAGTCCCTATCTGATTGGGGCCGGTATGTTTTGACTCTGACAGATGACTTTAATCGGATGCGGTGGGTCTACAGCCTGCATCAGAAGAGTGACGCCGCCCTTGCAGTTCGACTGTGGCTCGTGATGACTGAGCGTCAGTCACGTCACACGCTACATACTTTCCGCTTATATCGCGGCAGTGAGTTCCTTGGCGAGATGGACGGATTCTTTGTTGAGCACATGATCTTTCACCAGGTCTTCGCTCCTGCTACCCCTCAGCAGAACGGTGTTTCCGAGCGCTGGAACCGCACCATGGAGGATGCGGTTCGCGCTATGCGGTCATAGTGGGATCACTCTAAGTCCTTCGTCTTTGAGGGTTTTGCCTACATGACTTGGGTCTAGAACCGTCTCCCGCACGGCCCGCTTCCAGACCGTATCATATTGTATGAGCTCTAGTTTGGACACCGTGCTGACCTTCGTCTCGCTCGCGTCTGGGGATCCCTAGCCTCCGTGTGGTACACTGAGGACCACTAGGGGTCCAAGTTCTCACCTTGGGGCCGCTTGTGTGTCTTCATAGGCATTTCTCGCGGTCGAAGGCCTAGCGCTTCTGGGACCCTACTCGTCGTTGCGTCATTGAGTCACGCGACGCACTCTTTTTCGAGTCTCTCACCTACCGTGACCTGACTTCGATCACGGCACTCTCCGCCACACATGTTCCTACTTGTGAGGGTTCTCCGCGGATGGGGGAGACTTCTATGCCAACGAACACCTCTCACCAGGCTGATGTGTCCGTTCGAGCCTCCTTTACCTCTCGGTCTCCGGCCCTTGATGACCCAGCGATCATCGCCGTCGGTCCGGGGACCTCGCCCGTACAACCTGTTTCACGCCCCACAGGTGCCTCTGCTTCTGTTCCCGCGCCCACTTCTGCGCCAGTAGCTGCGTCTGCTGGCACTCCTGCCTCTGTGTCAGGTCTAGTCTTGTTTGCTCCTGCTATAACACCCAGCCCCATGTCCCCCACACATGCATCTCCTCGCACGGCATCGCCGGCTGCCTTGCCTCAGCCCCCACCAGCTGTGGTCGTGCCTGTCCCTGAGCCTGAGGTACGCCCCTCGAGCTCAGGTTACTCCCGTGAGCCCGGTGGCCGTCGTCGACCACTGGATTCCGGAGCTCAGCGAGCATCAGGCCCCGCACCCAGGTGGCCCTCTCGTAGCATCGCGAGTGGTGACCCTGGCACAAAGGCCCTAGGCCTGAGTGTTCACGCAGAGCTCACAGAGGTACCTCCAGTATGTCCTGTAGGACACGATCTCGTCACTCGTGAGTTCCATATCGCTTGTGATGCAGCAGCTAATCTTGTGCTCGTCAGGCCTAGCACCGAGGCGTGTGCCCTTGCCACACAAAATTTTCCCTCTATGGCGCCCGTCCCGGGCACCCTGAGGGAAGCTCTCTCATCACACGATGCTGACGCTTGGCACGCTGCCTGCGAGGATGAGCTTCGCGCTATCTGAGAGCATAGAGTCTACGAGCTTGTCGAATTTCCGCCTGGGAGGAAGGCTATTCAGGTCAAGTGGGTCTTTCGCAAGAAAGTGAAGCCGGATGGCTCACTAGAACGCTACAAGGCCCGCTTGGTCGTCAAGGGGTACTCTCAGATTGAGGGTGTTGATTACACTGACACTTTAACCCCTGTCGGCCGCATAACCTCAGCTCGAGCTCTGTTCGGTGTAGTGGCTCAGCATGACGGGGAACTGCACCAGATGGACGTGAGCAATGCATTCCTCCATGGCTCTCTGGATGAGGAGATTTACGTGGCTCATCCACCAGGCTTTGAGGACAGTGACAAGGTCTGGCGCTTGCGCAAGTCCTTGTACGGCCTCAAGCAGTC
This sequence comes from Penium margaritaceum, assembly GCA_023375785.1. Taxonomy (NCBI): domain Eukaryota; kingdom Viridiplantae; phylum Streptophyta; class Zygnematophyceae; order Desmidiales; family Peniaceae; genus Penium; species Penium margaritaceum. The sequence continues at coordinate 41,647 of SZWC01014489.1, forward strand.
TCCGCGGTGTTAGAACCGAGAGATCACCGGCACTTTGATTCATGCGGGATATGTACAGAGTGAGGCAGATCCCTCTCTGCTCATCCTACTGACACCCGAGCGGTTTACCGCCATCCTGGTCTATGTCGATGACCTTCTGATCGCGTCTCCTTCCCTGGAGGCCGTGAATGAGGCCAAGCCTATCCTTCAGAATGCCGACAGGATGAAGGACCTAGGTCCTGCTTTGGTGTTTCTTGGTATGGAGATCGTGCGAGATCGCAAGCGTCGGACACTGTTGCTGCATTAGGCCCGATACACACTAGTCGTGGGGGAGCGTTTCAGCGATCTCCTTGGTG